>CAOLHI010005836.1:0-53155 GCA_948474755.1 Ctenosaura bakeri | reverse complement strand
AAAAATGGTGAAGGGTCTGGAAGCCATGCCCCATGAGGAACAGCTTAGGGAGCTGGGAATGTTTAGTCTGCAGAAGAGAAGGTTAAAAGGGGGACATGATAGCCATGTTTAAATATTTGAAGGGATGTCATACTGAGGAGGGAGCGGACTTGTTCTCTCCCGCTCCAGAGACTAGGACAAGGAGCAATGGATTCAAGCTGCAGGAAAGGAGATTCCACTTGAACCTCAGGAAGAAGTTCCTGATGGTCAGAACTGTCTGGCAGTGGAATATGCTGCCTCAGAGTGTGGTAGAGTTTCCTTCTTTGAAGGTTTTTAAGCAGAGGCTGGATGCCATCTGTTGGGAATGCTCTGATGAGTGTTCCTGCATGGCAGGAGATTGGACTGGATGCCCCTGGGGTCTCTTCCAACTCTATGATTCTAAGTAGCTCTTTAGCCTCTTTTTGAAGAAGTCCAGAGAAAGAGATCCTACCACCTTTTCAGGAAACTGGCTTCATTGCTTAGCCTCTCTTATGGCCAAGAAGTTCCATCTAACATTCAATCAAAATCTTCTATATAGTCTGGCTGTTCAACGATACAGGGGCAGTTGTGAGAAAATCTTCCACCTGGCAACTTACTTGTACTGTTCTCATATCTTTTAGGCTGGCTCATACCTGTGTGACTCAGGTTTGTTTACTTCTCCCCTCGAGATCCACATTCTCCTACTGTCTTGCTGGGCTGGAGTACTGCAACCCAGCCAAGGGACTCAATATCCAGTGCAGAGATTTGCAGGGTTGGCCTGGGATAGCCTCAGTAGAATTTGTTCTTTAGTGGCTCAGTCTTACCTCTTGAAGGGATGCTGGAACCCTTCCGCTAAAGGGCTGTGATATTTTCTTCTATGGTAGACCCCCCCACACTGCACTGATTTACCACCCAAAAATGTGCATCCTACAGCAGTGATGTGTGTGATTTTTGATATTCAATAAGGTCTTGAGGAGGCCTGGAAATGCAGCCAGGTCCAGCTCAGGACACCCATCAAAACTCGTCTCTTGCTTTCTCTTTCTTCTTCCTTAACAATCTTATCTGTTTGCCCTCCCACCTTCCTTAGCTTATTAATTTCCACACAGATTCCAGGAAAATCCTAGGATTAAGAGGCTCAAAATTCAGTTTTCTGGAACACCTCTGCAATGCAACCAGTGTAAAGCACAGGTGGACCATCCAAACTGCAGTTACCCCATGCAGTTACTCAACCTGGAGGGACTAACACAAAGCAAGTAAAAAGAGAGAGAGAGAGAGAGAGAGAGAGAGAGAGAGAGAGAGAATTAGGCCTTGGGGAAAGAACTAACTGGGTATAGTAAAGTATGTTGGCTCTTTGTACTGTGGCTCATTTGAATAGTAACTTAATTCTGGACAAATGTCAATACTGAAATTCCAACTTAAGTCAATCTCTTCAGTCAAAAAACAATTTTAATTCATTTGCTCCTTGCATGGACACATTTCCAACTTAATTCATATCTTAAATGATATTAATTCATTAGTTCCTATAACTGACCTTGTGCACTTCAGCCTGTTTCTTCCAAACTGAAATGAAGGCAGCAGTCAGGAATGCATATTATTGAGTTTGGCTGATATGCCAACTGTGCCCCTTCCTAGAATTGGATGACCTAAAGATGGTAGTGCATGCACTGGTAACCTCAAGACTGGATTTCTGCTATGTGCTGTACATTTGGGTACCTTTGTACCAGGTTGGAAACTCCAATGGGTCCAAATATAGCAGCCAGATTAGTTACAGGTACAGTGACAAGTGAACATATCACACCGACATTAAAACCACTCCATTGGCTGCCAATTAGTTCTGGACAAAGTAGAAAGTGTTGGTTATTACCATTAGAGCCCTACACAGTTTGGGTCCAAGCTACCTGCAGAATCACCTCCTCTCATATAATTAAAGAGCACTCAACTCTCCCTTGAATGTCCACCCTCTAAGCCCATCGCATTGCCTAAGGACACCAAGAAAACAGTCACAAGGTACAGTGTGAAAGATAAAAAGCTAAAGGTAAAGTCTTTTTCATCCTGCCTCTTCTTGTTGGAGACTGTATCAGTGGACTTGGCTGAAAATATTCCCCTCTTCACAACAAAATCAATAGCCAGCTCCCTTACAGGGAGAAGCAGAACTTGATTCCCAGTTCTTCATAATCTCAGGCAAGTGAAAAATTACATATTATAATAAATGTGTAGTTATGCCAACATATAAAACTTATTCCTTAAACTGAAGCTATGGGGGAAGTCAGCACTGGGACTCCAAGCAGGGAGGCTTAATCCAACATTTCCCTAATGAAAATACATCTCCCCTCCACCTGCCTCACACATGCAGACAATAAGACATTCCTCTGATATTTGTCATGGAAGAATAACAACAACTTCCCTCCCATGGCAAATAGCAACATAAGCAAGGTGATTTTCACTATGAAAACAGGGAAATGGGTTCCACAGTTCCTATCCCTGGTATGGATTAAAGAAGCTAGGCAAAGCCATTTCACCAACTGGCTTCTAGCCCATAATAGAATATTCTGGTTCCTCACTTAGTTTTATAACTTCCTATCCTCAGATTTGGGCACATGTCTTTTATTCTGTGTTTTTTGAGAAAGTTAGATTGGTTCAACACCCCTTTAAGGTAGGAATAGGGAGCTGCTCATCCTTCAGAAACACTCAATGGCAACTCTCCTCATATTCCTTACCATTGCTCATGGTAGGTAGGACCTCTGGGAACTACAAGCAAAAGATTCCCCACCTCTGGTTTAAGAATTAAGAGAGAAATGGACTATTAATAGGATAGGGTGCCATCTTAACATAAAGCCTCTGTATAATCACTGCAAATGGGGCCACCACAATGCTGCCAATAAAGCATGACAACCATCTGCTAGACCTACCACGGGGGTCACAGTACACATACTTGCATTCTTTAAGAAGCTTCACTGTCAGTGGGATACAGTAACTTTTATGAGTGGTACAAGGGAAGCAAGCTATTCTGGGCTCCAGATGATCTTTTCACACAAAACACTCAGAAGATCTCCAGGCTTCACTAATGTTCCCACAAATATGAAGGACAACATTCTATTTATCTGATTTCTGTTATTTCTTGATATAGACTTAAGAAACTGAAGTACAGCAGACAGCTCCAGCTCTTGGTTTATCAAAAGCTAAATTAAATTTTACAACTGATTCTAATTTTTCAAAGCTTTCACATTCAACCATCAAGACAAGTTAAATGACCTTTACGTCCCTTCAGCTCCTTTCCTAATAGAAGTATTGTCTACTGTATTAGACACAAGGAATTCTGTTCAGTACACTGAAGTTTAACAGTGCGAAGAAACTAAGTGGATCCCCTAAGTTTTTTAGAAGCAACTGACCTGCATTAACTTATGGAACTTTAACAGATTTATTGTGGCCTCAGCTTTCATGGGAGCAGTCAGCATGGTATTAGTGCTTTGACCACTGGACTAGAATCCTGGAGACCAGGATTCGATTCCCTCCTCAGCCATGGATACTCACTGGGTGACCCGGGGGGAATCACACACTCTTAGCCCCCAGAAAACCCAATGACAGGTTCACCTTAGGGTTGCCATAAGGTGGAAACCACTTGAAGGCACACATCAACAACGACAAGCTTTCATGGACTTGTCAACTTCTGTCAAATCAACTTCAACTTAGGGTTATTCTGTGGATCAGAGACCTCCAAGTCTCTCTGTCTTCAACCATCCTTGCAGAATCAGGGAAGAATCAGTTCTTCCTTGATGGTCTATCCACCTGCAATGCAGTCTTCCTCTTTTTCTACTGCCTTCTACCTCATCAAGCATTATTGTCTTTTCTAGTGAGTTACGTCTTCTCAGGATATGCCCAAAGTACAACCACCTCAGTTTAGTTACCTTGGCTTCCAGGGAGAGTTCAGGCTTGATTTGTTCTAGGATCCACTCATATTTTTTATTCATCCATCCACATTTTGAATGTGCAGATTTTCTATCAGCTTTCTTCACTGTCCACCTTTCACAACCATACATAGAAACTGGAAATATGATGGCATGGACAATCCTAACTCTAGTATTCAATTATACATCTTTAACCTTTAGGATAGTGTCTAGTTCCTTCATAGCTGCACTTCCAAGTCCTAGTTGTCCTGATTTCCTGATTTTTTTTAATGTTCATCTGTAAACCTGCCTTTATACTTTCTGCCTTTTCTTCAGTAATTGTACTAAGTTTGCTGTTTTCTGCTAGTAGTATGGTGTCAGCTGTTGATGTTCCTTCCTCCAATTTTCAAGCCTCCTTCTTCCAGGTCTAATTGTGCTTTCTGTATGATATGTTCAATATAGAAGTTAAATAGACAGAGAAATAAAAATGTAGCCTTGCCTAACCCCCTTGCCAACTGGAAACTATTCTGTTTCTCTGTATTCTGTCCTAATGGTAGCCTCTTGTCTTGGATACAGGTTACACATCACAACAAACAAATGTTGTGGCACGGCACACCCATTTCTTTGAGAGCAAACCATAGTTTTGACATTTCTTTTGAAATTCTTTGGTGCCCTCCATAATCCAATATATGTTTGCAATATGATCCCTAGTGCCTCTTCATCTCCTGAGCCCTGCTTGAACATCTGGTATTTCTCACTCCTTATATGGCAGAAGTCTAGAATTTTGAACATGAATTTGCTTACATGAGAAAATAATGGAATGGTCCTGTGGTTTCTGCAATCCCTGGTCTATCTCCTTTCTTGGAAATTGGAGTGTACATTGAGGGTTTCCAATCTGTGGACCATTCTTTGGTTTTCCATATTTATTGACAGATTGTGGTTAGAACCAGAGTAGATTCTGTCTCTGACTGAAGCAGCTCTATCTGTATGCCATCAGTTCCTGGTGATCTATTTCCCCCAAGTGTTTTGAGGGCAGCTTTCACTTCCTAAAATTATTTTTTCTTCATATGGTTCTTCGAATTAATCTGTCAAAATTTCATCTCTTTTATACAGTTCTTCCATGTATTGTATCCTTCAATTCTGTATGTATACTTGATTATGTAATGTATACCATTGCTGGCTGTATAGCATTCCCACTCTTGGTTTAAATTTCCCTTTGATTTTTTGGATCTTGTAGAAAGGCTCTCTTATTCTTCCTTTTTTATTGTCAGCTTCTATTTCTCTGCACAAATTATTATAGTAGTTCTCCTTGTCCCTGCCCACAAACTGAACAGTTATAATCAGGATTCTGACTTGATTTTTGTCATCTTTTACTTTTGCTTTTCCCCCAGTCTTAACTACTGGTATGTCATCCACTGACACTTCTTTCTTTCTGGCTATCAATGGAGTCTTTTTGTATTCTTCACTGACCATCCCTCTTGCTTCAGTCCAGACCAATTCTGGCTCCTGGTCAATTAGGCTTGAGAGTGCAAGTCTATTTTTCACATTATCTTTAAATTCTATGGGGATCTTCTTACATTGTATTTCAACACAATGGTTGGTTTAATATTTTTCCTTAGCTTTACCCTTTTACTATTAGTAGCTCATGGTGTGTGCCGCAGTCAGCTCCTGGTCTTGTTTTTGCAGAAAATGGTGCTTCTCTATCTTCTGCTTTGTCAGTCAATATTAATGTAAGTCTTACTGATTTAAACAGGTCAACTCTAGGTAGAGGTAGAATTAGGATTTCATTTAGTCTGCTATCTATATTAGCCTTATGCCTAAAAGACAAATGGTATGTGTGTAATCTGCAGAAACCTTTCCACCTAAGGGGACAAAAGCTACTAGAGCAGATTTACTGGGCAGCTGCAGAAGTTACATCAACTACTAGCCCACAACTCTAGCACTGAACTACTACTGGCATAAATTAGAGAATTTCTAAAATAAGAAAGAATTTACTTCAAGTAACAGCTCCAAATGGCCAGCTACACTGGAGTTTCTATTCCATCTATAGGCTTTTGCAATGGATGTTCTACAAATCCAGAGTACTTCAATGCACCAGACCAGTTGATGCCATATGCATATTCTATGCAGAACAATAATTTACAGGGAATGACTGGTGTTCAATAAAAGTACCCCACCTGCAACTGGCTTTCAAGTTCAGGTAGTTCTCTAGAGATTCAGTGTTCTATAACACTAAAAAACTAGCCTTCAGATGACAGCATTTCCAGTGAGAGGGATGGGTATTGAAGAAACAGTCTAATATTTGAAAAGCAAACAACTAGAATTGGACAAAAGTCCATCCACTCTATTATGGCCCAGTCCTTCCCAACTCAACCTTTATGGTTGTGCTGTAGATCACAACCCCATGGCTTCCTGAATTGTACTTGAAAGCAAATGATTTCAAGAAAGAAAAAACAATTATATATTTCAGGTTACATAAAAAGGAAAAATATTTTTATGGTAATTCATCAAAATGTGCATTACACGTACTGGGGATTGACCTCTCCAAATGTATAAAGTTCTACATATTGAGTTGCTGTTAGCTAACCACACATGTATGTCCCTTCAAGTCACCCATTGACTTATGGCAACCCTATGAATTTCATAGGGTTTTCTTATGCAAGGAATAGGTGTTAATTGCCAGCTCCGTCTTCTGATAAAAGAATTTAAAAAAAAGTTTTCATATAAAGACAATTACCAACAGGAAAACTTTCATCACTTGTCTTGGAGATGTAGTCTAGCATTTCCCAAACTCTTGATAATCAAGGTCCACAGATTTATTTTTACATTGGAATTGGAGATATACTTCATGTACAACCAAAATGTTTGTTCAGGAAAGAATTCACTTTGAATGTCTTTCCTGAGTATGCCTCTTGGTAGGAAATGGTGACTATTCACTGTATTCTGTCTGTTTATGAGTTATTAAATATGCAAACAAAGAAAGTAAATAGTACCACTCTACAGGCATACCTCAGTCAACAAAGCCTCTGACAAAGAAGCTCTTTTTAAATACAGTCTTTTTACAACAGTCCCAGTGCCCCCTTTTCTTGTCTTCTGTGTAGCTGCAAGTCTTTTTGCAGCATTGATACTGGGACAGTGGTGAAGGGAGTTGGAAAAAGACAGACTTTCAGTGCTGCGTTTCAACAATATGTCTGCACTAACCAATGTAATAAAGATTGACCTGGGAAACAATAGCATTCTATTCTAGGTAATCATATTATAACAAAGTAAACAGCTATCTCCTAAAATCACCTACTGAGCACGTGTGAAAAGCAAACATAAAGAAAAGGAAAAAGCAGATTACTCTATTCACTAAGTAACCTGGCACGCTGGAAAAGCACAGATCAATAAGGCCATTTTTGTACTACACTGTCCACTTTTCAATGTGCTGGGGAATTGTGGGGTTTGTAATTCACTGAGGCCCAAGAGCTCTCTGACTGAGAATACTAAATGCCCCTCCCTAAACTGTAAGCCCCATGATTCCATAGGAGGTTGAAAATGGAATAATGACACTGTAACAGTATAGTGCAAAAGTGGCCTAAGTTTCACCAACAAAATGGAAATGATAAGAAAACTGGAAGCTATTGAAAGACAAAATCATCCCAGGATGCATTTGCAAGAAGCCTTCAAATGATCTCCATAAACTTCAAAATGTTTTTATTTACTTGCGCAAGGTTTACCAGACCTGATAGTTTCCTACACCACAAAAAAAGCAGAGCAGTTCAACGTGTTTCAGCAAAATTTTTAATTCAAAACTAATGTTGTGTGCATCTGAAATGAAACAATCTCTAGTCTTTCCATGTTATTTCTACCTCTGGTACTAAATTTTCTGTTAAAGAAGTCAAGTTGAGGGACGTATCCACTTTGTAATCTCAATGGAAAAGGGTCATGTAGCACCTTCGGGACGAACTGGGAAAAAGAAGTTGGGATCATAAGCTTTCATAGTGAAGGCTTCTTCATCAAGTGCAACTGATGAAGTAGATTTAAGTCTCCAAAAGCTTATGCTAACAATGTCTTTCCCTCAGTTAGTCTCAAAGGTGCTACAAGATCCATTTGTGTACTGATCCAAACTAACACAGCTATGTTTTTGAATTTGTTTTCTGAAATACACTGGTATTCTGACCAAACCAGAGGTCTGGACACCCTGTTCAACAAGGACAATCTGGACCATGTCCAGAGGAAGGCCAGCAAGTTGATGAAAGGTCTGGAAAACAAGTCATATGAGGAACGACTCAGGGAGCTGGTATGTTTAGCTTGGAGAAGACGTGATTTGATAGACGTATTTAATTATTTGAAGGGATAGCACACAGAAGACAGAGCAAAGTTGTTTTCTGCTCCTCCAGAGATTGGAATATGACTCAACGGATTCCAACCAGAAGAAAACTGATGCCCCCTAGACATTAGGTGGAACCTCTGGACTGTAACAACCTTTCAACAATGGAATGGCCTGCCTTGGAGGATGGTGGACTTAAAGACTTTGGAGTCTTTAAGCAGCAGTTAGATGATGAGCTATCAGGAATGTATTCTGGCATGGCTGGGGGCTGGATGAAGTGGCCCTTCTGATCCTTTCCAACTTTCTGATTCTACGAATCACCACTTCCACTGCAGAATTACCTACATGCAGGTGGAGGACAATTATTTCCACCTTCCTGGGCAGAGATGCAACACCTGACCCCAGCAGATGTTTTGGGTTCTCAGGAGTGTTTACTTTAGGATGAGCAACAGCAGCAACATTTTGCCTCCCTGGTGGATCACAGTTCTGATCAAACCTAGGACTGAATGGAGTCATTTTAGTTTCAGTTTCCAGGATTTGTGAGGGTGGGGATAAAATTAAGCAGCCTATAGCTCCTGGAGGCCTTTAGGGCCATTTCCGCACTAAACTGTTTTATAGTGCTATTATTCAAAGGCCCCTCCCTAAACTGCAAACCCCAGGATTCCATAGGATGCTGAAAGTGGAATAATAGCACTATAATTGCCTAGTGTGGAAACAGCCTAGTAGTGGCCATTAATCTGTATGGCGTAATTTTGCACCCATTGCCAAAAGTTTAGATGGGGGAGTCAATCAGCCTGGGAAAAGGTGGGGCTGGGAGGGGCATATGGGCTGTGGGCTAACACTTCCCCCACCATGGTTTAGTCAGCTGATTTTTATAGCATGCCTGGGAATTACTGCAATGACTACTGAATCTGCAAAGTGCTATAAGGGAACTAACAGTCCAGTAAATTGTAATGAAACTCAGCTTTCTCAGCTAGGCTCCAAAAATGTTGATTGCCACTCTGACAACCAGGTTGTGAGAACAAAAGGCAACAATACAAGGATGTCAAGACAAAAAGGTGAAGAGCAGATACGTCAAGTTCCAATAGTTGGAAAGTCTAAGTGCCAATGACAGCTAGCTGAGTCCACTCCACTCCTCCTTTCAGGGAACTGAATGGCCAAGAGCTAAGACAACTGCTGCTAACTTAACTGTCAGATGGAGCTTTCCAGGCAGAAAAGTTCTTTAAACATGACCTCTTAAACAGACGCAGGACCTACAGTGATTATGGTAGATGCTGCTGCCACTACCACTCTTTGGGAGTCTCTATCCACTGCTGCAAAAAGGGTTGCTTGTGCTGTTTCATGCTAAGTGTGCATACAGTTTTAAAATGCATGCATAATATATTCATCTACTAGAAAGTGAAGCTAATACCCATTATTGTGCTTCCTTTTAGAATCCAATTGATTTTCCACACTTTGAATATGACTAGTTCCACTGGTTTCACTCACATACTACATGATCACCTACAACAGTGAGAAAGGGAATGTGTGACACAAAGCACACACACACCAAGACAGGAGTGTGTCTCCTGCATCATTAAAAGCAGGAGAACATTGAAGGATGCAACTTTTCAGCACTCTGGTACACGCAAACATCTATTCTGCAGCCCTTATATACAAAAACTAGCAATTGAAGGTCTAAAGAAGATGATTTTTTCAACTTTGCAGGAAAGTTCAGCAGCCAAAATCCAGCTCTCAGTTCAAAGCAGACAACAATTCAAACAAATGTTGCCTGCTAACAAACTGGTGAGCTATGTCTCAGATTAGATCCCCCAGTTTCCCCCAAAGTGATTTGCATTTCTCTGTGGAGATCCATATGAAGCTGATTAATACAACCTCAGCACCAATGCAACTGTTTGTGGTTTGCTGCCACTTCATTGTAGCAAGCTCAAACCCAATTCTAGAACATCCTTGATCATATTGTATAGCAGTTAAACAGGACGCATCTTCATGCAGCTAGTAGTCATATTCTGTCCATCTTAATGTAACTAAGTGTTTTTTTCAAACATACAAAGTCTCCTACAAGGAATTTTGGTAGCCCAATGCAATGATGAAACTGAAACCCTCCCCTTTTTGAGATTTTCAGCAGCAGTTTCTGTCAGCTCTAAATACAGACAGTCTCCAGGAACCACTGAAATGTCCTATTAGATCTGAAGATTAATAAATGGGGCAAAACCCACAACATCCTGCAAGAGAACTAGGGCACGCTGTAATGGAGGTTCCACATCTAGCTCAACACCACGACTGCGCAAAATGCTTAGGCTGGATTCCACCACATCATGACAGTGCTTCACCTTTAAAGTCCGTAGCTTGGGACAGTATTCTGCCAAGGTCCTACCAAAAGAAAAAAAGCAGAAAGTCAGGAACAATGGTCAGGAACTCACAGTCCTATCAACATTTTTTTCTAGAAAAGCACCATGCTACTCTGGGAGAATATTTTGCATATTTTGGTTCAAACTCTCAACTATGCCAAGCTTCTCAAAGCATATGACTGTAGGGGTGTGTGTGAAAAAGCAGAATAGGAAGGGTGTGGGGGAGAGCAAAAAGCAAGGTGAGAAGGAAAACAGGAGAAAACAGGAGAGGAGACTGAGAAGTTTTTCCATTTAATTATCTGAATGTGCAGCACTATGTAAGCAGCAATAAACACAATAAAGAATTAAAGAGGGGTTTGATGCAACACACTTCTGAGAAAAGATGGAGAGGACACTGGGCTCACTAAACGACTCTCCAGACTAATAGTTCCAATCTCACCAATCCCCTCAAAGTATGTGGTCTGCTGAAGGACACAGAACAGTTGAAGACAACAAATAAAAACAGGGCTTTTTAAAATATGTTCACAGCAAAAGGAAAAAGAAGGAGACGATAGGGTCCCTGCGCAGAGAAGATGGCAAATTACTCACAGGGGGAAGAGAAAAGGCAGAACTACTTAACACCTTCTTTGCCTCAGTTTTTTCCCAGAAGGATACAAGCACTCAACCTGGTGGTTGGGGAGCAGGGGAGGAAGCAGGGGAAATGAGGCACATAATAGGTAGAGAGGTGGTACAGGAATACCTGGCCACATTGGATGAATTCAAGTCTCCAGGGCCAGATGAATTGCATCCTAGGATATTAAAAGAGCTGGCAGAGGTCATTTCAGAACCACTTGCTATAATCTTTGAGAAATCTTGGAGGACAGGAGAAGTTCCAGCAGACTGGAAGAGAGCAAATGTTGCCCCCATCTTCAAGAAGGGAAAAAAGAGGACCCAAATAATTATCACCCAGTCAGCCTGACATCAGTACCCGGAAAGATCCTGGAGCAGATCATTAAGCAGTCAGTTTCTAATCACTTAGAAAGCAATGTGGTAATCATGAGAAGTCAACATGGGACTTCTCAAAAATAAGTCATGCCAGACTAATCTTATCTCTTTTTATGATAGAGTTACTAGCTTGACAGATGAAGGGAATGCTGTAGATGTAGCATATCTCGATTTCAGTAAGGCCTTTGACAAAGTTCCCCATGACATTCTTGCAATGAAGCTGGTAAAATGTGGGCTGGACAGGGCTACTGTTAGTTGGATTTGTAATTGGTTGACTGACCGAACCCAAAGGGTGATCACGAATGGCTGCTTTTCATCCTGGAGAGAAGTGAGTGACTAGCCAGGTGCCACAGGGTTCTGTCCTGGGCCTAGTGCTATTCAACATCTTCATCAATGACTTGGATGAAGGAGTGGAGGGCACGCTGATCAAATTTGCAGATGACATCAAATTGGGAGGGATTGCTAATATGCCAGAGGACAGGATCAAAATTCAAAATGACCTGGATAGATTGGAGAGCTGGGCCAAGGCGAACAAAATGAAATTCAACAGAGAGAAGTGTAAGGTCCTACACTTAGGTAGAAAAAATGGAATACAGAAATATAGGATGGGGGACACGTGGCTGGATAGCAGTACGTGTGAAAGGGATCTAGGAGTCTTCATAGACCACAAGCTGAACATGAGTCAGCAGTGTGATGCGGCAGCCAAGAAAGCCAATGCAATTCTCAGCTGCATCAATATCGTGTCTAGATCAAGGGAGGTACTGGTACCACTCTACTCTGCTTTGGTTAGACCTCATCTTGAATACTGTGTCCAGTTCTGGGCACCCCAATTCAAGAAGGACATGGGCAAGTCCAGAGGCGGGCGACCAAATGGAGCAAGTCCAGAGGCGGGTGACCAAAATGGTGAGAGGCCTAGAAGCCATGGCCTATGAGGACAGACTTAGAGAACTGAGTATGTTTAGTCTGCAGAAGAGAAGGTTAAGAGAGGACATGATAGCCATGTTTAAATATTTGAAGGGATGCCATGTAGAGGAAGGAGAGGGCTTGTTTTCTGCTGCTCCAGAGACCAGGACAAGGAGCAATGGATTCAAGCTGCAGGAAAGGAGATTCCACCTGAACCTCAGGAAGAACTTTCTGACAGTCAGAGCTGTCTGGCAGTGGAATATGCTGCCTCGGAGTGTAGTGGAGTCTCCTTCCTTGGAGGTTTTTACGCAGAGGCTAGATGGCCATCCATCAGGAGTGCTTTGAGGGTGTTCCTGCATGGCAGGGGGTTGGACTGGATGGCCCGTGTGTCTCTTCCAACTCTACATTTTTATGATTCTATGATTCTATACAACTTTACAGTAGACATTGAATGCACTGAAATAGTTCAAAATTTTCAATACCTTGACTTAGTCATTAATTAGAAAGGAGACTGTAGTCAAGAAATCAAAACACAATTAGGGCTTGCAAGAGTAGCTATAAATGAACTAGACAAGATCTTCAAGTTTAAAGATATATAATTGAATAATAAAATTATGATTGTCCATGCCATTGTATTTCCAATTTCTATGTATGGCTGTGGAAACTGGACAGTGAAGAAAGCTGATAGGAAGAAAATCCACTCATTCAAAATGTGGTGTTGGAGAAGAGTTCTATCAATACCCTGGACTGCTAAAAAGACAAGTGACTGGATCCGAGAGCAAATCAAGCCTGAACTTTCTAGAAGCCACCATTACTAAACTAAGGCTGTTGTATTTTGGCCATTTCATGAAAAGATGTAACTCACTAGAAAAGACAGTAATACTTGTAAGGTAGAAGGCAGTAGCAGAAGAGGAAAACCACATTATAGATGGATAGACTTAATCAAAGAGGACATGCCCCTGAATCTGCAAGACCTGAGCAGGGTAGTTGATGATGGAGTGACCTGGAAGTCTCTCATCCATAGGGTTGCCATAAGTTAAAGTCAACTTGACAGCAGTTAACAACAAATGTTTTATGGATTTTCTATTTTAAGTTTACATGTCTGAGGGGACCGGATAATAAGCACTTAGAAAGTTTTTAAAGTGTATGTGTGTGTCTGTCCCCTGTCCCCTGAGAGTCAGAAAGGTGAAATAGGCCAACGGTCACTGCTGAAATCTTCACTTAACCATGATGATCTGTTTGATACCCTTTTGCCAGTCACATTCTCTAAGCCTAACACAGGACTGTTGTGAGAATAAAATCTTAACTGCTACTTTGACATTTTCACAGAAAAAATGGAGTATGGGCATAATATGTACATGCAAAAACACCATGCTTGCATGTTACCTAATGGAGCTGTTCTTAACCCGCAGGCAGCCTGTAAGATCCAGGTGCTCCAGCTCAGGACAGGCTTTGGCAACCTCCTCAACTGCTGCATCTCCAACATTTGCATTGACAGCCAATGAGAGGGATTTCAGTCTGTGGCACTTCTGTGCAAGGTAGCAGATGGCTTCATCTTTCAGCTGCCGACAGGCTGTAAGATCCAGGGATTCAAGCTCCTTGCAGTGGTCAGCCAGGCTCCGCAAAGAGAGACTGTCCACCCACTCACAGTGGGCCAGAGAGAGCTGGCGTAAGTTGGGGCAGCTCAGAGAAATAGCCACCAAAGCATGCCGGCTCAGCTGTGTGCAGCCATTCAAGTCAATTTGTTGCAAGTGATGGTTTTGACCAATAACAGGAAGCAGCTCCTTGTCAGATAGCCAACCAGAACAGTTCTGCACAGCAAGTTGTTGCAGCACCTCGTTGTCTTTTAGCAGGATACAGAATGCAGCTTTTGGAATATGCAGTCCAACCTACCACAGGCAAGAACACAAAGAGGACTACAGCAGCATCTCAAAACCCTGACAAAAGCAACCCCTTCTGTCCCACTAATCAGCCCCACTCCAGGAATGGCATATGGAAGAAACAAAGTTGAGACCTGGTTGTGTTGTAAGCTGCTCTATAACCTTTTTTTGTAGAAAGAGACAAGCTACAAGACAATTTATACATATAAAAAAATAATTCAGGTATGGATGGTGTAATCAAACAAATATTCCCTACAACAGTAGCTCCAACAAGAAACCTGCAGACTGCAACTAAAGAGAACATCATCAACAACTCAATAAAAATCCACACATGGATGGTTTGGAAATCTCAAGTGGGCACATTTCCACTTACCAACCACAAAATATGCATACTTGGAAAGCTTTAATGAAATAACACAGCCAGTCACATACATCTGTTACTTTCCTGCTCTGTGTCTCATTCTATATTTTTTAAAACTAGAGCTATGCCTTTATTCCATCTGGAAAAGGAAATCACAAGCAGCCTACTTGTAGAAGCACTTTTATTAATCTCAGAAGACCTTTTACCTGTTTTTAAACAGCTGATCTGTGAGAATGCACAAGTTAATGTTTTAAACATTACACTTCTACACAGACTTATTATGCCCAGTCATACACACCACTTATTTGTTCACAGAACTCTGGCCAACTATGAACACAAAAGTCATAGTAAAAAATGATTTTCAAGCTGTTATTTTAGGTCAGAGGGCTGGATGGAAACAAAGACAAACCAAATTCTCTTCCCTAATCAAACCTGTTGGTACACCTTGCTTTCTTTTGCACAAATAGACAAGAAGTTATTTCAACTGCTGAATGAAGCTAGGGTTGAAACTCAGCATTCATCCATCTTTAGTGATCTAAGCAACCATGGAGTCATGATATCTCAGTATCACTCACTTTTAGCTTATCGTAATTTAACTGCAAGCAACACCCACTCTGCAAAGGAAACTACATCAGGCATTTATACACATATACATCATTCCTAATACCTGGTTAGAATCAAAGTAGCGCATATTGGTGATGTAAAACTGAATGAGAGACTGGAAAGCCTTGCTGACTCTTTGCAAGCTCAAGAGTTGCCTCAGTGGCAGATGGGAGAGAATGTGGGGTATGAGGATGTCTTCCCAGGGCAGGTCCAAAAACTGCTTTCTGTGTGAAGGAAAGCAAAATCAATCAAGACAGCAGTTATGAAGAAAGGTTAATTGGACCAGATCTTTACAGTACACCGCTCTGAGAACCTGGAATATAAATACTGTTAAAATCTTATAAACAAACAAACAAACAATCCTATTGCCACACCAGCCTTTCCAATATGTAGCCAGGACCAGATATTGGAATCATTCACCTGTGCCCCTTCCTTCTTTTTTCCCTTCTTGGAGCAGAAATACAACTTGGTAAATGCCTTTGCAGAACCTTAGGAGGGCTCATTTCTGGCCAAGCACAGAATTTTGTTCGCTCTCTGGATGACTCAAAACCTATCCCTATGCCTTAGCCATTTCTGCACAACACTGTTCTAGGGCTATTATTCCACTTTAAAAATCCTGTGGAATTCCAAAGACTGAGAACTGTAAAGGGGCTCCTCCCTGAACTGCAAACCCCAGGATTCCATAAGAGGTTGAAAGTGGAATAACAGCACCATAACAGGGCAGTGCGGAAACGGCCTTAGTGGCGGCAACATTTGAGTCTAGTGCCTGGTCCACTTGCTGTTCTGGAGCAAATAAGGCAGGTTGCTGACCTCCCAGCAAAACTGATCTCCAGACCTTGAACCCACTAGGAAGCTTAGGCTAAAAACAATACTGCTCAGAAGAGAGGAAAAAACCCACTCGTTCTGCTTCTTAAAAGCCTTTTCAACCTGTCACTCATCATGCGGTTCTGGAATTCCACCTAGAGCAGCAACTATTAGGAAAGAATTCGTTGGGTGGCCCGTCCACACTACTGCTTGAAGAGCTACTTCAATCTGAAAATTACTATTCGGAAACGGTCTGCTTTCAAATTCCAAATGTTCGCGGGGGGAGGGGGTGGAGGAGCAAGGGTTTTTTTTAAAAAATGTGCTCTAACTTATTAAAAAATATTTTGCAAAGGTTCAAGAATTCAGCATTTGGCCACCATCTTTTCCCCACTCAGGCAGAATCCCTCTCAGGCACCCCAGCCGTGACTGCATCCTCACAGCCCAATCCCTCCTTCGTAGCACCACCCGAAGGGAACGCCTGGTAACCAGGGCGCAGAAACCGAAAGGGAAGGCTCGCCCGTTCGCCCCCTCGCCCTCGCCCCCGCCCTGCATCCCCACGGTGGGGAGGAGAGGCTCCCTGCCGCCTCGTCGCCCCGCCGGCCTCCCTCCGCTCTCCCCCGCACCTGGCCCCCGGCGGCCCGACTCCGCCCAAAGCCTCCATCCTCGCCGCGGCCGGCAGATACAGACTCTGGGGCCGCCGCCGAAATTATACGTCACCAGTGGAGGGGGCGGCGGCGGCGCGGATTTTTTACGTCATAGCCACCGCCATTTTGTCAAGCCGGGTAGAAGCGCGTAGAGTTCAGAACGGAAATAGAGAGTAAAAACTTTCCTTACGTGATTTCACTCCGAGTATTATGACATGAGGGAATCAGGCTGCTGTCTATAGCAGTCCTACATTGCAATATAGCTGTGTCCTATATCACAAGATCCGGGAGAGGCCCCTTTGAGGCCCCTCCCTAAACTGCAAACCCCAGGATTCCATAAGAGGTTGAAAGTGGAATCATACCGCTATAACAGTCTAGTGCGGAAAGGGCCAAAAACAGCGGGAAACCCGATGGTAAACATTCAGGCCATTTCCGCACAACACTCTTATAGTACTGATCATTCCACTTTCAACCTCCTATGGAATTCTGGGGTTTGTAGTTTAGGGAAGGGCACTTTGAATTCTCAGCCAAAGAGCTCTTTGGTCTCAGTAAACTACAAACCCCAGAATGCCACAGGGCATTGAAAGTGGAATAGCAGCACTTTAACACTGTAGTGCGGAAATGGCCTCAGATTTCTGTATTGATTGCTATGCGTAGCTGTTCTCTGCCTTGAAAGGAAAAAAAATAACCTATTGAAATAGGAAGGCAAACGTGTGTTGATCTCTTTAAATGTTAAGTCAGTGTAGAAGCCCATTATCCTAGATCCTTTTCTGGCTTCGGGGATTAATTTCATTTTTACATCACCTGTGTCTAAAGAATGTCCAGTGCAGCTGATTGTTGCAGGGAAGGGGAGAACTGAGGGGAATTGAACTTGCAAGAGATTGCTGGAGTTTGAGGAGCCTTGGGGAACACTGTTTCTCCGCACCCCTCTCTCTTTTACGGAGGCTAAACCAGACACCTCCGTAAGGAGGAGAAGAAAGAAGAAGAAAAAGTAAGAAGAAAAAGATCCGTCAAATCAAAACCGGTCGATCGAAACATCCCAGCAATCTCCATTGACTAAACCACATTTCCCAATTACTTAGCAAATTTTAGCATTACCATGGCACAAAAACATGGATCTCAGGTGCAGATTCTCATTGATTTTATCTAGGACCTTCGGAAATTATTGCCTAATCTAATGCAACAGCATTAATAGCCATAGACAGAAACACAAAAATCACTGACCCTATATATGGCCGTGCTGCCATAGTGCAAAAGCCTGAATCCAAGGCTGGAGTTATTCTAGATTCTTGTCATTTTTAAATGAGAATCTGCTTGTCCTAAAACCACAACTAAATCTAGTAGTACATGCATAGCTTCAGAATGAACTTGAAACGTTACAGATCCTGCCCACTGCTGTGACACCATGGTGCAAAAACATGGATGCAAGGAACAGATCAGATCAGAATTTTTACATGGAATCTACCCAGAACTACTGCCATGTATCACACTGGTAGTCATAGACCGAGCCACACAATCCTGTACATTGCCACCATGACCTCAAGGGGCAAAACATGGATCCCAGCTGCAGATACTCATGGATCCTTACAATTTTTCTGTAATATTCAGCAGAAACCACTACCAAACCATGTACACCTTCCTGCCCAAAGACTGAACCATGAAAGTCACAGATGCAACAAAATGCCATGCTATCACAGTGCAACAACATGGACCTGAAGCACAAATCCACAGTAGATTGTCCACCTAGCTCCAGCAGAATTTTACGTGGGATGCACTTGGAATCACTGCCAAAGGCAGGGACAGCATCACCATGGTGCAAAAATGTGCATCAGAGACATAGACTCTCATGGATCCACCTATTTTTACATGGGATACATCGTACACCACAGTCTATGAGTACCACAGTCTGTCTGTGGGTATCACATTCCAGCCCACAGACTGAATTATGCAAATTACAGATCCAGTAAGTGGTGCTTCATCAAATGAAAAGTGGCAAGTGCCCTCTTTTTAGATATGTCCTTTCAATTCCAACTCCTGGTTTGGGGATGTCAATTTGGGGCATCCTAAAGTGGGACATTTTGGTCTCTCTAGTTTCCCAGGATGTTGATGATCCCTTAAGGGGCTTCCAGGTATCTGAAGCATCCCTTACAATCCCCTCCCAATCTCCCAAATCCTCCCCAGAGGATATCCATCTTTTTTGCAGCAATTTTGGGGTGATTTTAGTTTGACAAGCAGCAGCACCCATCTTTTTTGTAGAAAATTAATTTTGGAGTGGGATGTCATACCTCTCCACACTCCACACTCAACCACAGAGAATAGGTTCCCAGCCTAATCAGAGCTTCCCTGAGGGACAATTTTAGTTTGACAACTAGCAGACATCTTTTCTTTTTTTATTCTCTCAAAGTCAGATTTCTGGGCAGCACTCTTCTCGCTGACTGGATGGAGAGGAATAGGTTTCCATGCAAACCCTGGATAGAAAATTCCTCACTCTTCAGCAGCACGCTTGGATCCAAGTTGCCACTGATTGGGCCAATTTCCCGGACCCTCCCCCACAAGCAATGAACACGTGCAAGTAAGGGACACACCCTCACAGTGAAGCATGGATGAGCTTATGGTTGTCGTTGCTGTTAATTGCCAACTTCTACATATAACGATACTATGAATAAGCAACCACTGAGTCACCCTCTTAGCAGCAGCCCTGCTCGGAATGGTAGCTTACTTGACTGAGTCTGTCCATCTGTAGCATGGTCTTTCTCTTTCCTTACTGCCTTCTACCTTAGCAAGCATTACTGTCATTTCTAGTGAGCCATGTTTTCACTTAAGAAGTTCAAAGCACAACAATCCCAGTTTAGCCATTTTGACTTCTTGGGAGAGTTCAGGCTTGATTTGCTGTTTGTTGTTAAATTCCATCAAGTCAATCTCAACTTACGGCAACCCTATGGATGAGAGATCTCCAAGTTACTCTACCATCAACTGCCCTGCTCAGGTCTTGCAGATTCAGGGATGTGCCTTCCTTGATAGAGTATATCCTTCTGTCATACAGTCTTTTTTTCCTAGTGCCTTTTACCTTATCAAGCATTATCATCTTTTCCAGTGAGTCAGGTCTTCTCCTGATATGGCCAAAGTATGACAGCTTCAGTTTAGTCATCTTGGCTTCTAGGGAGAGTTTAGGCTTACTTTGCTCTAGAACCCATTTATCTGTCTTTTACCAGTCCAGAGCATCTGTAGAACTCTCCTCCAACACCACATTTCAAATGAGTTTATTTTCTTCCTATCAGCTTTCTTCACTATCCAGCTTTCACAAGTGTAGGTAAAAACTGGAAATATTTTAGAATGCAATGATATATCTTTACCTTTCAGGATCTTGTCTAGTTCCCGCATAGCTGCCCTTCCAAGTCCTAGTCTTCTTCTGATTTTTTGACTAGCATTCAGATTAATGACTGAGCCAAGGTATTGAAAATCCTGAACTATTTCAATGTCTTCATCATCTGCTTTAAGGTTATGTAAATCAACTGCAGTCATTCTTTTGGTTGTTTTTTTTTTAATGTTCACTTGTAAACCTGCCTTTGTACTTTATGCTTTGATTTTCGTCAGTAATCATACCAAGTCTTTGCTATTTTCTGCTAGTAGTATAGTGTCATCTGCATATCTTAAACTGTTGAGGTACCTTCCTGGAATTTCACACCTCCTTCTTCCAAGTGTAATCCTACTTTATGTGTTATATGTTCAGCATATAAGTTAAACAGTTTAGAGTGATGAAATGCAACCTTGCTTGACCCCCTTGCCAATTGGAGACCATTCTGTTTCTTTGTATTCTGTCCTGAAAGTAACCTCTTGTCCTGGGCATAGGTCACACATTAGGACAAACAAATGTTGTGGCACACCCATTTCTATAAGAATGATCTACACAATCAAGGACTTTACCATAATCTATAAAGCACAGGACTAATTTTCTTTTGAAATTCTTTGGTGTGCTCCATAATGCAATATGTGTCTGCAGTATGATCCCTAGTGCATCTTCATCTCCTGAACCCTGCTTGGACATCTGGCATTTCTCATTCCGTATGTGGTAGAATTCTCTGTTGTAAAATTTTGTGCATGACTTTCCTTGCATGAGAAATTAATGCAATGGTCCTGGGGTTACTGCAATCCATACTGTCTCCTTTCTTGGGGACTGGAATGTATATTGAGAGTTTCCAATCTGTGGGCCATTCTTTGGTTTTCCATATTTGTTGACAGATTGTAGTTAGAACTAGAGTAGATTCTGTCTCTGCAGATTGAAGCAGCTCTATTAATGTGCAATTTGTTCCTGGTGATCTATTTCTCCCAAGTATTCTGAGGACAACTTTCACTTCACTTTCTAAAATTGCTGTTTTTTCTTCATATGGTTCTTCCTTGAGTGAATCTGTTAATCTTCCCTCTCTTTTAGATAGTTCTTTCATGTATTGTTTCCATTGGCCTTGTTTTTATACTCAGTCATGTATTGCTTCAATCTGGGGTTCTTCTGGTAATTAAGCTTCTGTTAGGCTTAACAATGCAAACCAAAATTTTACATTGTATTTAAATTACACAAGGATATTCTTCAGGTTCCATTTTGGCATAATGATTAGCATTCTTCATTAACCTTACTCTATTAGCAGTGCACGGTCTGTGCCACAATGGGCTCCAGGTCTTGTTTTTGCAGAGACAATGGAGTTTCTCTATCGTCTGCTCCCAATTATGTACTCTATTTGATTTATATATTTGTCATCCTGTGATGTCCATGTACACAGAGTTTAGGGTTGCTTGAGGGCTACCAGAGTGAAAACCTTAGTGGCCTCCTGTACACTTAATGGTTGCACTGAAGAAGGAATTTCCACAAGTGTTGCTTGTTACCTGGTAGCATGACAAGAATCCATTTCTGAAATTCCCTACTCTATACAATTGTTAAAGGTACAGGAGCCGTTTCTAGTTTTCAGTCTGGCAACTGTAGTGAGCCTGGGTCTCCGTGGCCTTGGCAGCATCCTCACCATTGTGGAACTGCTGCAACCCCACCTTTTTTTGTGTGGTGCTCATGAACTTGCAGATGCCCCATTGGCTGTTGAGAAAGAGCTTATCGTGGAGAGTAAGGTGGCAGTTCACAGGTGGTTAAACATCTCTTTTCACGTCTCTGTGAAGTGAGAGATGGGCCCCAAGACTTTCCCAGTTTATGAACCAAAGATGATATTCTCTCTAAGAGTCACTAACACTCACTAAATCAGTGAGTGTAAGCAAGGTGTGTATGGTATGGAGCAAGAGTGGTTAGGGAGATGAGAACTGTTAGAAAGCCATTATGTAGTTTTATGAGTCATCTTAAAATACTGCATACTGTATCATTATTTTCTGGGACCCTAGTCTACGCAGTCCACAGATCAACTAAGGCTCAATGGCATGGCAAATGAAAGGGAGTCACAGATACACCAGGATGATGGTTTATTGATTACATAACCATGTTAAGTGGGATGCAGCAATAAAACTCGAAGGCAAAGGTAGTTCATGTCAGCCCACTTTTCACAGCTGGTATTTTCCAGGCTCTGCTCAATGAGCTGGATGCTGCCACAACATACTGGATTCCTTGGATGGATAATGGCCAATTGCACCCCTACAGGACCAGACTACTGGCCTGTTTTTTTCCTGATCTTTAAATACCCATCCTCCTTGGTTCTAAAAAGTGCTGATACTTTCACAAACAAAGCAGGGAAAAATCACTCTATCTTAATAAATCACTCTATCCTAATAAAGGAACAGTTTCCCAGGCATACTAGGATAGAAACAATCTGATTGTTAAAGAAACTGCAATTACTGACAGCTGTGTGATTATGATCACCATCACTACCATCATCATCATTTGCGATAAGCCTGCTTGATTAACTAATAAATGGCCCAACTACTATGTTATACGTCCCTCAAGCGTATAAAATAACATATAGGGTGAACATAAGAGCTAACTAATCATTCTTCACCAATTCTTCCAGAAATTCCAAAGCCCTTCCTCACTACCACGGTCACTTATATATGACTCTCCGCTGAGCAATTTGAGTAAACACAGTAGCATACATCTTACTAAGGAGGTTCATGTGATGAAGTTCTGGGGGTATGGCTATCTGAAGTGCCAGTGCAGCCTTGAAGCACGTTGCAAGGCAACCAGAATAGCTCCTCAAAAGAGAAAAGGAAAGAAGCCCAACCCAGTAGTGTGTGGGAGGGGCTGGTGGCTGAAGGAAAAAGTTATATAAAGCCAAATAAGTACCCGTGGGTATTTATTCCTTCAATGAGATCCTAACAAGAAGCGAGGAAATGGAGTCCTTTAGCCAGTCAGAGCATGTAACTGTGTTGGAAGGTTTAATTCTCAGTAGGGAGGCAGAAGAGTAATTGAACCTTAGTAGGATCTGGTCAGAGTGTGACCTAGATTGAGGGGGTTGAGCCTTTGGTGGGAATGTAGCCAAAGGGCTGTTATATGATACTTATGGTTTATATGAGATCCTAAAGATATAAGTGAACTGTCTAAAAAGTGCACTCAGGAAATATATCAGCCTTAATCTGCATTTGAAATCTGAAATGCTGCTGTTACTGCTGTTTCTAGCCTGGACTTGTGGGATATTAGATATCATTTTGATATCAATAATTTGACCTACTATACCCCTTTTCCTCCACGTGCTTGCGAGGCCCCCGGACAAGCTCGCATACAGGCACGGCCGCTAATCACTGTAATATTCCAGACAAATACAGGCAGGTCAGAAATAGCCAACCCGCCACTTCAGGAGACCTCAAGGCAAGTACCACATTATGTATGCACGCTACTTAACAAAGAACTCCCTGCCCCGAGCAGGCAGCTTGACGAGCTGAATACTCAACTGTCAAGTACTCCGCGTTTGTATACTGGCTACTCTATTGACAATTCGATCTTAATCATGTAAAATACTGACCTTTCGGAGGCTTTGTCTCCAGCCCGAAACTCATTATTGTCTCCAAGAACAGGCTAGCCTACAGCCACATTTTTCCCTATAAAAACCCCTGACTTTGAGAGCTTCCTCGGATCGCTCCTGGCTTCCATCCCGCCTTGCTGCCGCTTCGTTTGGCAAGCCTTCCCCTCAGCTCCATGTGCTGAGAAACTCCATTTCCACGAACTTCTTCTTCTGACTACCCGGGCTTCAGGACAGGTGTAGTATCTCCCATACCAAAACCTCCTCTAAAAATCCCTCTATCCAATTTCAACCTTTATTTCTATAGTTCTCTGTGTGAGTGTGTTGCATACACTTGTTTGGCTGTATTTTAATAAAAACAACAATTATTATTTTACTTTTGTTTGCTCCTTGACTCGGCCTGACCCCGTAGACATTGGGTAAAAGATCTCGCTCCGTTGCCCTGCCTCTCGTATTGCTAGCTTATGCTCTTTTGACTAATTCCCAACTTTATAATATTTGGAGCGCACTTCGGTGTCGCTCACGGGACCCCCAGAAATCAGGGTAACACTACTCTATTCTGATTGTTATATTAAGAAATGTTACAGTTTATTTTTGTAAATACTGACTCAGCTGAATTGTATATAGTATATAAAGGAACAAAAAACATGCTGTCATAAACTTATTAAGTGGTTTTAAACAACCATTGAAAACTCTTGCCCTTTTACACAAAGGTGATGTTATAAGGAGGGAGGCAGAGTGGAATTGCCATATCAATCTGGAAGAAGTAAGGGCCTTTCACAGTTAGCAAAAATATAGCAAAAAAATATAAAAAGAAAGTAAAAACTAATATGACTATAGGATGTAACATCATATAAAATATCCTAGATCCAGAAGGACTCGAGGCCAAAAACATGACCCACGTGTTACTTTCAGTTACTGCTTGCACTTGTTTGACAATTTTAAAATTTCATTCTGCTCATGAATGAGGCAAATCATTAAGCACAGTAATGGAATTTACCATTTCCCTTGTCTATTAAAAACCTCTTGTGTTTCTGGATGCAAAGCAACTGCTTTCTACCACCTTTTCCCCTTCATGTAACAGCAGGTCCATCAATAAACTAGGTCAAAAACTTATTTCCTGCTAGTCTCTCATATGGGAGAGCCCAGGGAGCCCACCTCCTCACTTGTGGCTTTTCCAATTCAGGCAATAAGCCCTTACGCTGGGCTTCCATGTGTTGCAGCAGTTCTGGATTTACCTCCTCTACCTCCTCAGCAACATGCTATGTCCACTTTACAACAGAGTTTTGCTGAGCTTGCCTAAACCAATGACTGGTGCTGTTGACCACAGCATGGTGGGAACTGCAGAATGAGGAATGACTTTGCTATCCTCAATGTATTGTTTCTGAAAATAAATACAGTTCTATGCAGCTTCCGTGAGGTGACATGACACATAACCCGCATAACCACCATTTCCATCACACATTTGTTGTAAGATCCAAAAGACAATGCTATCAGAAACAGATACATACAGTTCAAATAAAAGTCTGTTTTGTATAGGTTCCCAGGGAGTGTGGCAATATAGACTGATTCTCACATGTATTCAAAAGTCTCCTGCTATTCAGGCCCTGCTCTGAAAGTAACATTTTTCTTGGTGAACCTGTAGACTGTGGAATATGGTTGTGCCAAAAGCCAAAATCCCAATATATTTCTGGGTCTTTTTCTTTGTTCTGGGGAATTGCTATATTGGCAGTTGTATTTTACCTTTGTTCAGGAAAACTCTGTACACATTCTGTCCATAAAATTCTCAGAAATTTCACTGAAGTGACTGGGTGTTGAATTTTTTTAAAAAAATAATTTTCCAGCATCAATTTTCCAAAGTTTCCACAACAGTAGAGAATGATTCCAACACAGTTTCTTTATTTCTCCCTTTCAGGAGCATGTCTTCAATATAATGCAACATTAAAATGCTTTCTGCTAACTGACAGTATTCTAAGTTCTGTACAACCAACTGGGGCACTGTGTAATCTTTCAAAGGTGTACTGGGGCACACATATACCCAAGATGTAAGCAGTTTAATCTTATGAGGCTTGGTGTGCTGGGTATGGAAAAGAAATCATTAGTTAAATTAGTTACAGCATACCAGACTCTGGAATACTTTTCAATATGCCCCACAAGACTTACAGCAACAAGGACTGTTGAAGCAAGGAGCTTTGTATACTCATTCCAGAGGTGAAACTCCATACAAAGTCTTAATGATGAGCCATTTTCTCCTAACAAGCCAAATGGGTGAGGTTGCAGGATGGATGACCCCAGCTTTACAGTAGTTGAATGACACCAGAAATTTCTTTGTATCCTATGAGAGCCTGGTACTATCTTATACTGAATACTTTAATTGGTGCAGGGAGGCATAAAAGTGTCCATTTAGCTTTTCTTACAACAAGAAAATGCACTCCAAAAGCAAAATATCTACTAGGCAAATGTAGCTCTAATCCAGCCAGAACGTCTGTGCCCAGCATGTACAGCCATTTCTGCACTAGACTGTTATAACGCTCTTATTCCACTGTCAACATCCTATGGAATCCTGGAGTTTGCAGTTTAGGGAGGGCCATTTACAATTCTCAGCTCAAAGACCTCTTTGTCCTCAGTAAACTACAAACCCCAGAATCCCACAGAAGGTTGAAAGTAGAATAATAGTACTATAACAGTCCAGTGTGGAAATGGGGTGATTAGACTATTGGCTTTAAATGGGCTTCAGTTGCAGTACTCAATACACAGCTGTATAAACAGCTGTCTGTGGAGCCACTCTCTATAACATTCACCATTGTTCTTTCTCCAACATGCTTGCAGAAGTTGCCATAAATGAAAGTGACTTCTGCTCCTGTGTCTGCTAGAGCAAGTGCATACTGTTTGTTTGGTTTACTCCAGTATAAGGTTGTTGGGACATATGATATTGTGTCAGTTTATTTCAAATTTTATTTTAAATATTTGCATGAATTATCAAAGGAATGTTTATATATTTTAAAAATAAAGTTAGGAGTTTGAAAGAGCCTTCAAATTCTAAGAATAAAAAATAAATAGCAGTGGACTTTTCTAATGTAGAAAAAGGAAAGAGGCAACCCACATGCTATTGAACAAACAACCAGTAGATGTCCCCCATGTAACACAGATTCTAAACCAATCTCAAATACTGTATGTGGGTGTTGCTTTCAAAGAACCAAGAAGGGCAGGGTAGCAAGGTTTTAAGGAACAGGAAATAATACTTTAAGAGCCAGCGTAGTTTGAGTGCTGGACTAGAGAACCCTGTAGTAGGTTTGCCTTGGGCTCTGACCATAAATAAGAATCAGAAGCATCAACATTTTGCTTACCTGGTGGAATACTTTTACAAAAACAGGTTAAATAGAAACATTTAGCTTCTATCAAGGGAGGGCATTTATGGAAGAGTGGAATACTATTTCAAAATGAATGAGAAATTGGGACTGATTATGTTCTGTTTCATATTTTAGTAGGATTTAGTAGAAAAATTAGGATGGATCCTTTCCAAACCTTTTAAAATTATAAGTCCTAATAATGTATTCTTGTGTAATTTTAAAAATTTTACTGACCTCTGTGTAGTCTCCACAGTCCATCAGCATGCTTGTTCTCTTGTTTTGTTCTGTTGGTAGGATGTGAGGGGCCAATCATGCAGCCTAAACCTCTGCAGCTACACACACCCCTACAGTTTTCAAAGATTTTTAAGAAGCTATGCTCTTGTACATAGTTAAGACCTTCCTCAGACCTCTCTTTATATCAAATATATGTGTGTCATTTACTGGATAACCCACACTCCACACACCTACACTCTGAGGTAAGCACTAGTTTATTTGTAAAGGTATGAGTGACACAGCACACTTCAACTGAAGTTGCTGAGACTGAAGCATACAGGTAGCTATATCTTTTTATGCATAATCATTTCAAAATTTAGGCATACAAAGTTGTGATTGGTGAGGACCATAAATCTATGCATTACACCACTTCTTAGACAATTCCCAGACCTATATCTGTTTCCCACTTCTCTCCATCCTTGACCAACTTGACCCAAGCACATGTTTCCTGATCCTTACAGAGCAGATTTTCAAAACACATAGGCCATTTCTGCACTAGACTGTTACAGTGCTATTATTCCACTTTCAATATCCTATGGAATCTTGGGGTTTGCAGTTTAGGGAGGGGCCTTTGAGGCAAACCCCAGGATTCCATGGGATGTTAAAAGTGGAGTAATAGCACTGTAACAGTCAAGTGCAGAAATGGCCATAGTCTCTTCAAGCTACACTTATGCTTTTGCCCATATCTGTTCTTCTCCTCACTTCACCAGATATAAGGTAGCAATAGGCAATGAAGCAATTATCAATTGACACTTTGTAACAAAAGCAGGCAAACCCCAGTACAGATACATTGTTGTAAGAATCAATTAACATTGGATGCCATGTAGCAATTATACCCAAGTTTAATGGTTAAATACATTGGTTTGGTATACATCCAGCAGACCTAGCTCCTTTCCTATGGCAGGGGCTATGCGTTCTGACAGCATGTTCGCACATGTTTGTGCTAAATATGCTCCTCTTCCAGATCAAGTCCAAACCTCCTTATCTGGTTCTGACATCTCCTCAGTCGATAATGTCAGTGTGTCCTAATCAGCTCAGAAGATAATACATAGTGTCTAATATTTGGTTCAGGCCTCTACAGACAGAAGGTGCGTTGTTCAGGGGCTGGGGAATTGCAGCCTCTTTCCTCTGGAGAGACAAAGGCAGAGGAAGCCATCCTTAGCAGCAATGGTTCATCTCTTGAGAATGCTGAGGAAGCTAGTAGTGGCTTCTGACATTTACAGATCAGAGGTGAGGTATTGCAAGGGATGTCTTTAAGAGATAACACTGCAATATGCTTCCTCTTTGGAGGAACAGAATAATGATAATTCCTCTCTTGAGCATCCTGAAGAAGGTAGCAGTGGCTTCAGGCCTGTAAAGGTAGGGGCATGAAGCAGGGAGCCTGGCACGTTGGGGTAGAGCCAGCCAATCACAGCTTTCAGAATGTTGTGAGGTGGGGCCAGTAGGGGAACGAATATGACCTAGAGACTTGTCTCTTTATTGGTTAGATGGGGCAGTTAGGACAAGAGGAATGGAAGAGACCTTAAGATTTTGGGCAGCTGAGAATGTAGAGATAACTCAGGGAGAAGTATTATTTTGTTTGAAACTGAAACATTATCATGTACTGCATGTGGAACCAGCATAATGCTAGATATTTATCTGCCACAATAAATCTTCACTGTTTTTATTTTCCACACATCTGTCTGAATACTTTCACTTAAGAATTAATAAGGAGGACTGATTGTACATTAACATATTGAATCCGTAAATCAATACATCCATTTATCCAGGTTAGTGGTCATCCTGCAACTGAGTAGGAAGGGCTCTTAAGGGTAACAGGGCAACGTGAGTGTAGGAGCCCAAGTACTGGAAATGCTAGCCAACCTGGACAGGGTGCCCATCACAGGGAGTGCTATGTTGTAAAGTTCATTGTCAAGGGATGAGGACCTGCAGTATCCTTCCTCTCCAGAGAAGAACAATAAGAGTTCTTTTCTTGAAAATCTTGAAGAAGGTGGCAAAGACATTTCTCAAGAATCCTTCTCAGTCACCTTCAGAGATAGCCCTGAGGAAGGCAGAAGCACTTCCTCCCAGGGACTCCCTCTTGAGAATCCTGAGAAAGGTGGGAGTGACCCAATCCAAAATTCAATGGAAAAATATTTTAACAAATAATTCGATTTTCATACATTCAATCAAATAAATTTATTCCTACAGGCTGTGGAGGTTCTACATACCACCATACAAGAGTTCTTGATGATGTCAGTTGGCATATTGAACACAGGGATGTCGTACAGTTATGGTTAGAAAAAGATAGACTTTTTAAAATCCTTTTTTCTAATTAGAGGAGCAAAGAGTGATAGTAACAATGAAGATTTTCTTGCGTAGAAGATTGCATAGAGTAAAAGCTCAGATTTACATTTAATGATCACGATCCTCAAACCTTTATGAGGAGGAGACCAACACAGGGTATTAAAATCAATATCCTCTGGCAAAATTGTACATTTTTAATAGACTTCTATAATGAAAACCAAACTTTTGTTTTGCTGGGGGCGGGATGTTGGGGACTATAGACTTTAGGGAACCCACAGATGTATAATTATTTGCTCCTGCTAGAAAACTGAATGCTCGTTTGGGGTGATCCTATAAAAGAAGGGCTGCACTCACAGATATTTGACTTATTAAAAATTATTTAAAACTTACCATTCAAGTGATATGTTGGGCAGATAAAAGGACTTGTTTAAAACACAGGAAGTCAGATATTCTAAAACCTATTTTCTGTTCTTGGATGAAAATCACTTTTATAGAGAGTTATTTGATTCAAAAATTATTGCCAACTTTACCAATGTCTAAAGAGCAGAAATCACAGCTGTGTGAACACATGTAAAGAAGGCATGAATGAAAAGTGTGAATATGGTAATAAGCCTATTAAATTTTGTGCTGTATGTAACCACTATGTAGATTGATGAGGAAGCAATCTGTGTGAGCTGGAAACATGACAAAAAGTGCATAGTACGCATGGGTAACAGCAATATATTCATAGCTGCTTTCACCACTGCTTATGCCTGTTTAGAGTTCTATAAAGTACTAGATAAATTTCAAGGAAACTGTTTTTACTATGAAACAGATTCAGTAATATTTGTGAGGAAGAGTTCCATCTTTAGGTGATTCTCACAAGTGAAATTCTGTCTCCTAATTTAGTGTGCATAAAAACAAAAAGGAAAGTTAAGTGAGAAGTTCAACTTTGACTCAAAGTCTCAAAGATTTATCCTTTTTTTCTCATGGCTTAAAGCAGGACAGGTACTGCAAAATGCTGGACTGGTGTTCTCTGTCATGCCTGATGATACAGAGTAGTGTATTGTTTCACACACTGGCAGCCTCTATAAAGAACCTGGATACCTGGATATCTAAATATTGTTTTACAGTCCTCCTTCCACATTTGCAGGTTTGACCTTTGCGAATGTAATTATTGGTGAGGCACCCACTTGCCTCCCCCTTCTCCCCCTCCAATTCCCCTACTTTTTCCCAGATGCATGTGTCTTCCTTCCACGGACCTGGGCAAAAGGAGAATGAATGGCAGGGGCAGCCCTGCATGCATGCCTTCTCCAATCCTGTCACTGCCTCCCTCCCTCCCATTCACTTGCCTATTGCCTGTGAGCCTGGAAGGCAGAGTGCTCAGGTGAAACACAAGTGAGTGGCAAGGAGAAGAAAGTTCATCTGTGTGACTGCTGCCACCCCCCAATTCACTTGTTTATCTCTTGTGAGCCTGGAAAGATGCAAGTGGAGGGGGGAGAAAACATGTGCACACAGCTGCCACCCTCTCCCATTCACTTGCCTATCGCCCATGAGCCTAGAAGGCAACGTGGCTGGGGGAAATGCAAGTGAAAGGGGGAGGAAGTGCACATACATGGCTACCTCCCCCTGCCATTCACTTGTCTACCACCTATGAGGCTGTGACGTGGGGAGGTGAAAGTATACGCAGACAGGACTGCTGCCCCCTCCCATTCACTTGTCTATCGCCCGTGAGCCTGGAAAGCAGGGCAGCTGGGCAAAACACAAGTGAATCTGGGGGCGCCCTGGAAGGGAATGAGAGGAGAGCACTCACTAGGGCAGAGGGAGTTATTTGCCTTTTTTTTACATTTGTGAGGTGTCTGTGCCCTCACAAAAGTCGAGGGGCCACTCTACATGCTTTGTTAAAATCATGTCCCCCCCTCAAGCAATCATAGAATCACAGAGTTAAAACAAGCCTTATGGGTAATCAAATCCAACCATCTGCTCAGTGCAGGATTTCCAGCTAGAGCATCCCCAACAGGTAGCTGTCTAGCCTCTTTTTGAAGATGTCCAGAGAAGGAAACCTCCAGGGTTCCATTGCCAAACTGTCAAGAAGTTCTTTCTAACGTACAATAAAAGTCTACCCTCCTGTAACTTAAAACCATTAGATCTGGTCACATACCATCTGAGGCAGGAAAGAACTAATCTGCTTCCTCCTCTTTGTGATCCTTCAGGTATTTAAAGAGTGTGATCATGTCATTTTTCACTCTTCTTTTCACTAGGTTGAACAAGCCCAGCTCTTTCAACCTGTCCTTATACGTTTTGTTCTCCATAGCTCTTATTATCCTTGTTGTCCTTCTCTCAGCCCTTTCCAATTTGTCCATACCCTTCTTAAAATGAGGCACCCAGAACTGAACACAGTATTCCAAATGAGGCTGGACTAGTGCAGAGTATAGTGGGACTATATCTTCCCTTGACTTGGAAACTATGGTTCTATTCATATAAGCTAAAATATAACTTGCTTTCTTTGCTACAGTATTACACTGCTGGATGATGATGAACTTACAAGCCCAAGGCACTTTTCACACATACTGTTAGTGAGCCAAGTATCCCTCATCCTATAAGTGTGCATCTCAGGTTTGTAGTCTAAATGTAGAATTTTGCATTTGTCTATGCTGAATTTCATTCTATTAGTTTCAGCCCATTTTTCTAGTTTATCAATGTCCTTTCAAATTCTGTACCTGTCTTCCAATGTGCTAGCTACCCTCCCAATTTTGTATTGTCCACAAACATGATCAAGATTCCCGTCTCCCCATCATCTAAGTAGTTAATAAAAATGTTGAAGAGTAATGGCCCCAGAACAGAATCACGCAGCACTTCACTCAAGACTTCCTCCAGTCTGAAGCATAGCCATTGATGAGGAGTCTTTGAGCACAGTTTTCCAACCATTTATGGATCTGCTTGATAGTGTTTCTATCTATTCCATATTTAATCAGTTGGCTAATCAACATATCATGGAGACTTTACCAGATGCTTTGCTGAAATCCAGATAAATGTGGTTCCAACTGAACCAAACAGAAAAAAACATAACATTAATTTAGCAGGATTTGTTCTTAATAAACCCATACCAACTCCTACTAATACTGCATTGTGATCAAGATACCTACAACCAGACTTTTGTACAATGAATTCTAATAATTGCCGTAATATTAATGTCAAGTTGACCGGCCTATAGTTCCATGGATCTCCCTCCCCACTCCTTTTTGAAGAGAGGAATGATATTTGCTCATCTCCAGTCCTCTGTCATCTCACCTGTTCTCCAAGATTTCTCAGAAATGAATGCAAGTGGTTCAGAAAGTATGTCAGCAAGTGCCTTCAGTACTCTGGGATGCGGTTCATCTGCCACTGAAAATTTGAATTCATTTAGGTTAACTAGGTAGTTGCTGACTAACTCCTTATCAATCTTGATTTGCAGTCCAGATTCCTTGCCAAGATCTCTGCTGATGCATGGAAGCATATATTTCTCCTTTGGGGGAAGAATGAAGCAAAATAGGTGTTGAGCAGTTCTGCCTTTTCATTGTGATCTGTTAGCATTTAACAATCCTTGCTGAGGAGCAGCCCCACTGTTTCCTTTGTCATTCTCTTACTTTGATATACTTAAAAGAACAAAACCTTTTGTTGCTTCCTGCTTCCCTAACCAGTATCAGCTCATATTTAGCTTTAGCTTTTCTTACACTATTCCTGCAAGCTTGGGCTACACATCTGTACTGTTCCTTGGTGATTCATCATTCCTTCCATTCTTTATACATATTCTTTTTAATTTTCATTTCCTCCTTGATTTTTCTGCACAGCCACATTGCCTTTTTCAGATGTTTCCCATTTTCCTTCTTCTGTGGAATTGATTGTGCTTTTAGCAATTCCTCCTTCAAAAACATTCATTCTTGCTAGATATATTTTTCCTTTTGCATCTCTAGCTGTGGGATTCTACCCAGTGTTTCCCTGAACTTGTTAAAATCTACTTTCATGAAGTCCTGGATTTGTGTTTGACTATACTCTTCTTTGCCCTGCCCCACAATTATGAATTCTAGCATTACATTATACCTTCCCTGTAAAGTACCAACTCCTTCGATTCCAATGACCAATACTTCCTTATTCGTTAGGAGGAGATCCAGGATTGCTGATCGCCTTGTTCCTTCCTCCCCATTTTGAAAGAGGAAATTATCTGCAAGACATATCAGGAAATTTATAAAAACAAATTACAAGATGTGAACTATGCATGGTAGCAGGCATATAAAGCACATTGTTTTTCAAAGTTTTTATATAAAAAAAGAAGGACCTCCCAGATTTCTTGTGCATTTTGAAGAACTATGTATAACAGTGAAGTTGCAATCTAGAGGAACTATCACAGCAATCTATAAAAATCTCAAACAGCTGTCATATAGCATTGGTTAAGGTTGAGAGTTTGGGGGAACATCAGTTGAATATTCAAATTTCTGAAACACAGTGGGTAAGGTTGTGGAACTTACCACCCTTTAAATCTCATTCAGCATCAACCAGAGAACTTTTTTTACAATCTATTACCCGATTGGTACTTCACCCCAGTGAAAGTTTCTAAAATGATCTCCTCATTTCCCCACAATGTTGAATGGGTTGTAAGAATAAGGGATTTATATTTCATATATGAATACAATGTGATAAAGTTAAAAAAATTGGAATAATGTTTTAAATTTTTTGTCAGACATGTTGAATCAAACAGTTAATTGCTGTGAGGCTCTTCTCTCCTTCTTCAAAAGACCTAATTCATTTCTTAAATACAAAGACTTGATTTTAGTTCTTTTCACAGTAGCACACATGAAAATTGTGAGTAGCACAGTAGCACACATGAAAACATTGGACATTCACAGTGAAGATATCCTCTTCCTCCTGGATAAAGAAAGTATGGTCTATCAGTCTTGTGGAAAAACTAATATATAAGATAAAAGCATCAAAGGGAGACATTGATGGAGACAAATTTGTCTCAATTAATCATATATGCAAGATTTGAAACCACATCATTGAAACCTCTGGAACAACATTTGAACTTTTGGATAAACCCATTTTAACTATTTATAATTAGAAAATACACATACAATTCGTATATTTTGACCTGATCATATTGAGTTGATGCACAGATTTGTAATAAAATTGAATGTTTTATTGTGAATTTATTATAGTTTTTTATTTTTTTGTAATTTTGTTAAAGGTTAAAATACATTTTTTAAAAAAGATGTGTTTGTGAAGAACAAACTGTTGGTTTTGCAAAGTTCAATCAGTGGGTCTCCTGCTTCATTTCTTTATCCTAGGCCAAATTTTCCTACAATGTTTGATTCTGCTCTGTTTGTTGCTTTTGCATTTCAATTGCCTGCGGTTAACGAGAAGTCCCATTTTCATGGGTGGTCAGTTGTTACCGTAGTTTCTAGTCCGAACTTGTGGTATATTAGATATCATTTGATATCAAGAATTTGGCCTTCACTACCCATTCCTCTCCATGTGCTTGCGAGGCCCCCGGACAAGCACGCACACAGACACGGCCGCAAATAGCTGAACTATTCAAAACAAATCCAGGCAGGCCAGTAATTGCTGGACTGCAGCTTCAGGAGACCTCCAGGCAAGTACCCTTTTAAGATCACATTATGTATGCACGCTATTTACAAAAGATCCCCTGCTCCGAGCAGGCAGCTTGGCAAGCCGAATATCCAACTGTCAAGCACTCCACGTTTGCATACTGTCTGCGCTATTGACAACTCTGTCATAATTCAATCATGCAAAGTACTGACCTTTTGGAGGCTTTGTCTCCAGCCCGAAACCCATTGTTTTCCCCAGGAATGGACTAGCCTACGGGCACATTTTCCCCTATAAGACCCCCTGATTTTGAGCGCTTCTTCAGATCACTCGGATCACTCTGACTTCCATCCCGCCTTGCTGCTGCTCCTTTCGACGAGTCTTCCCCTCAGCTCCATGTGCTGAGAATCTCTGCTTCTACGGACTTTTCTTCAGACTACCCGGGCTTCAGGACAGGTGTAGTATTTCCCATGCAAAAATCCCTCTTAAAATTCTCTATCCAATTCCTACCTTTCTTTCAATAGGTCTGTGTGAGTGATTGCATACACGTGTGTTGACTGTGTTTTTCAAAATAAAGAAACAATTATTATTTACTTCTGTTTGCTTATTGACTCGTTCTGACCCCGTAGACATTGGGTTCAAGATCTTGCTAGGTTGCCCTGCCTCTTGCATTGCTTAGCTTGTGCTCTTGCTAATTCCCATTCCCCATTGTTTGAGCACATTGAGGTGTCCCTCACGGGACCCCAGAAATCAGGGTAACACAGTTTGTTCCTGGACTCTAGCACAAAATATTTCAATTTCTTCTTCTTCTACCTCTCAGAGCATAAACTTGAAATATAGTTAAATTAATAAGTTTTCCCTAAAGTCTTATTGATTGGATTCAGTCAGGCTTTGCATTATATCTTTTGACAGCCTTTGCTATGTTTCTCCTCACAATTAATGCCACCCCATTTCTTCTTAGATTTTCATTTCCTGAGTAAAACACTGTGTAATTATCTGACTCAAAATGTCCCATTCCTGTCCACTTAGCTCACTCAACCCAAGTATTGCAATGTTTGCATGTTCCATTTCTTGTTTTACTCTGTCTAACATCCCTCGATTGATGCTTCTGATATTCCATGTTCCTATAATATGTGTTGTGCAGCTTTGGGCTTTCCTCTCACCTCTAAGCATGTCAACAGCTGAACATCCTTTCAGCTTGAGTCCAATTGCATCATTAACCACAGTGCTATTTGTATTGTCATCTCCTCTACCCCAGTAGCATATTGAGTGCCATCGAACCTGGGGGTTTCTTCTTCTGTCTCTTGTTTCATTTTGGTTTGTCTCATCATAGGGTTTTCATGGTAAAAGTAATACAAAAGTAGTTTACCATGCCTAATTCTGAGCAGTACTAAAAAGTGTTATCTATGATGCCACTGCTGTTCTCTTAGAGAGATCCTTCACTAATGTCACCCTCTCCTACTGCTGCAGCCCAGTAGGCTGGGGCATTTAGTCTGGCTCCTGAGCAAAAGTTTGTCTGACAGGAGAGACTTTACCAGTAGCACTGCTGCCTCTTACCTCACAGGACCATGCAATTCCACCACTGCATAAAGGTAGTGTCATTGTGGAGAGGCAGCTAGACTGCTCACTGGAATTCCATTCAGATATGACATAACACCAGTTCTGAAGGAATTGCTCTGGCTGCCAATACATTTGTTTTGAATTCAAGGTATTAGCAATAACTTTTTAAAACATTACAACCTTTAACAAAAATATGCCTGCCTGAGAAGTGAGATCCTATTGGAGGGGCCCTTCTCTGTGTCCTATCAGAATGACGGACATGGGAGAAGGACTTTTCTGTGGTAGCACCTTGGTTGTGGAATTCCTTCCCCCTGGAGGTCGGAATGGTGCCTACACTGAAATCATTTCAATATTGAAACTGCCCAATTTTATCTTTAAAGGCAAAGTTGGGATGGTAGAGAAATGGACAAACAAGGGAGGACTCTGGGTCTGGATATTTCTTCCATTTTCTCCAAATTCATAAAGAACTTGTAAAGAAAGTGTTAGTGAGTTTGACCAGTTTTACAGTGTTTAAGCATAAATAGAATAATGTTTCATTATATTCTTCATCATTGCCGATCTCTAACTTTACCCACTGCTCTAGAGTATCTTGTCTAATGATATAAAGTAATTGTCATAGTTGGAATGCATCATAATATATTTTAAATTTAGGTATTGTCAGCTCATCTGAATCTGCCTAGTAGTATTGAGGAGTTTTTTTTTTAATTTTTTAATTTTAATTTTTTAATTTTGTTTTGTTTTTTTGAAAAATGTTTTCTTTTTCTACCTGTAATGCATTTATCAACAAGTTTTTGAATTTCAGAAAACTTTGTTAAGCTCAGAGATGATGAAATATTTTGGAATAAGTACAACAATTTTGGAAATTTTTGCATTTTTATTGCTGCAGTCCTCTTAGTATTCGTAATTTTAAGCCCGAGCATTTATTCAGTTTTTGTCTTAATTGGCCAAAGACTGGCAAATAACTTCTCCTAATTAGCTGGTTTCAGTCTTTTGTTAATATAATGCCTAACTACCTAAAGCCAGAATAAGTGCTTTCTATTCCTGTTTATTGCTGGAACAAGAATTGAACAGATTTAGAAACACTGACAGAATAATTTTGATTTTTTGAGGTGTAGTGTAAAACAAGTTAATTTTTTAAATCTGGCTAAGACAGATTACTATGTGGGTATTGAACATGTTGGATCTGTCAAAAATAAGATGACGTTACCTACAAATGGTTTTAGAACATATGTTTTGGACTGTTATTCCTGTTATCTGATTATCGGATCTAATCAAGTTTGTTAATGGCTCAATAGCCAGTGCAAACAGTGTGGGAGATAAAGGGCTGCCTTGTTTTGTTTCACTTTTTAAGCTAAAGGGCTTTGAAGCCAAATTAGCTGTATACATGACTGCATCGGTTTGAGAATACAGACAGTTAATTAAGGAAATAAATTTAGCACAAACTTTTTGTTTTTTGAGTAATGCTATTAGATAATACCATTCTACCATATCAAAAGCCTTGAGAGCATCCAATGAAAGCAACACAATAGAAGTGCTTGTCTTTTTCCCAAAATTATTTAGAGCCCTCTGCGTTGCATTTGTGATATTCCTTTTAGGAATAAAACTGTACTGATTAGGGAAGATATATTCAACAATAAAATAATTTAGATGTGAAGCAAATATTCTATTTTGTAATTGTCATTCAGTAGGCTGAGGGGTGTTCATTCCACTCTAAATCACCATTATAAAGTTTCAGTAGGGATTAGTTCATCTTGAAAGATTTTACAGAAGTCACCAAGAAATCCATTTAATCCTGGTGATTTGCCTGTCTTAATTTTTTTGATAGTGTTCTCAACTTCTTTTGCTATGATAGGGGCATTGTAAAAGGTTGAATGGTTATCCGTTAATTCTTTTAACTGGCTAGATTCTAGAAATTACTCAAATTTAATTAAGGAATCTAATTTGTTTTTATATAAGTTAGTATAAAATCTATAAAATTCATTGCTAATATCAGCATTTCCAGCAATTAAATGTCCATCCTCTTGTCTTAATTTGGATATTCTGCTTTTGTCTTTTATCTTTTTTTAGAACATAAACTAGTCATTTAGAATTTCTGTCATCATGCTTATAATAGGAGCATTTAGTGCAAATTAATGCTCTGTGTATCTATCTTGTATTCAGTGTTTCCAGTACAGACCTTTTTCTTGTTAAGGTGTTTGATATTTTTGGACTTCCCATTTTTAATCTTTTTAAAAAGAATATTAATGTCCTAAAGCAATAATTTTCTAGCCTGGTCTCATCTTTTTTATTTAAAGTGGAGTTTTCTTTTATTAGGTGTCCCTTAATAACAGCTTTAAAGGAATGTCATAATATAGACTGGCTTGTTGCTGGTGATTCATTTTGATTTATAGACTCAGGCCATTTCTGCACTATACTGTTATAGTGCTATTATTCCAATTTCAACATCCTGTCGAATTCTGGAGTTTGCAGAGGCCAAAGAGCTCTCTGGCTAAGAATTCTAAATGCTCCTCCCTAAACTGCGAACCCTAAGGTTCCACAGGATGATGAAAGTGGAATAATAGTATTATAACAGTGTAGTGTGGAAATGTCCTCAGTTATATCATTCTCACTTAATAATTTTTTATTAAATCTCCATTACTTAGTTTCATTCTGAACAGCTTGGAATTCCAAAAATAGTGTGTGGAGAGCATGGTGCTGATCTAAACTAGGATTAATGTCAATATATATTGTATAATTGCGGGGGCGGGGGGTGTCGGGAGTCCTCCATGTTTTATTGTTTTAGGATAGCAGTAGACTGAGGAAATAGTGATAGTAGGCTGTTAGCTATTCCCAGGCGCCAACCATTCCTTCTGGCTGGAATTTCAAAGGAACCATTTGGCATGATGACGTTCGTTCTTTTACAACTATCTTAGGAGAAACTGTCTGTTAAAGTGTAAGGTGGGGGGAAAACGTCCCATTCTCGAGCTTTAACGTCTGAAGACAGCATCCCTTACTATGTTACAATAAATCTTCTATAAAGTTTGTTGATCCGTGTAAGAGTGAATCTGTTCCTGACAGAAAGCTCGAGAATCCTTTCAAAAAATGCACCAATTGATGGACCAGTCGATTACTGAAGAAGAGCAAGGATCTGCAGAATCTGATGGAGCTACAGAAACTGAAGTGCCCCTGGATACCAAGACAAAATTGCGCCTGACCGAGGCTATGGAAACCCCCACAAGCGGCCAAACCTGGGTCTGGGGAGAAAAGCCACATACGTCGTTGAGACAACGCAGAAGGGCTGCTCGATGGGATACATCAGCAAAAGACCTATCCCTTTTGGAGGAGATAAAGCAAATGGAAACCGAACTGGAAAGAAAAGATGAGGAGATACTCGAACTCAAGACCATGCTACGCGAGATGCGCATCCGTCCCTCGCAGACAGGGAGATCACCAGGAGGAGAACCACGAGCGGCTGTCTCGGCGGCAGGCACCCCTGGTCCGCCCCAGCAACCAACAGGGCACACGCCAGCGCCACTGTTACTCAGAAATGTGGGAGACCTGAAAGCGACCTTCAACGGGAAGGGGGAGAAACTCTCCTTTTTTTTGACTATGGCAAACAATTTCATGATTGATCACGGCCATCTATTTCGGGATGATGCGGCCCGAATTCGATACCTAAGCCAGAGGATGAAAGGACTGGCAGCAGACTGGGTAGCGAACCTATATGACTCCCGCGCCCCCGAAACTGAAAATCTGCAGCTCTTCATGAACCATCTGCGGGAACGCTTTGAAGACCCCCATTTATTGGAAAACACCAAATATCAACTGAAACGAATGAAACAAGGCAGGAACGATGTGGGGACGTATTCCCGTGAATTTAGAAACCTGGCCACCAAAGTCCCGTGGAGTGATGAAATTCTAATTGAGTTATACAAAGATGGACTAAATCCTGATATTCTACACGGGTGCTTAATGCAGGCCAATCCACAGACCCTGCTAGGTTGGGTCAGACTAGCTACTGAAATGGAAGGCATAACCCAGACTGTTCAGCTGAACCGACAAAGACAAGACGTGCCAAAACGACAACCTCGCGGTCCCACCGTCCTCAATGCTGAGGAACGGAACAAACGTCTCCGTTTGGGCATGTGCTTTAACTGTGGAAAACCGGGCCACCTCGCCAACACCTGCCGCGGAAACCAAGCTCCGACTGGGACTAAGGGAGCACGAGCAGACCCAAAGGATATAGAATTCACACATCAGACAGCGGCCGCCAAACAACCACTTAGACGCACTTCTAAGGACCCTGCAGCGGCGACAGGAGACTCCGATCCCGATGATGAAACCACCTCTTCGTCCTCATCTGACATAGATGGAGATTCTAAACCTGACTGCGATGACTGGCAAGCGGCGGGAACATCTGTAAGTACTCCTAAAATTCCCCATTTCTACGCCACGGTTGCGATTAGTGGCAGCGATGGGACTTTGCATGTACATAGGGCATTAATTGACTCTGGCTGCTCCAGAAGTTTGTTACACCCCAAATTGGCCAAACAATTGAAAACTCTTTATGAGCCCTTGGAATGCCCCATCAAATTAACGCAAATGGATGGGACCTCAATGACTGGGGGAGTAATTAGTAAAATCACTAAGCCCATCTCATTTCAAATGGACAAAAACAATTACAGCATGCGATTTCTAGTTCCCAAGGCGATGCAGTTCAAATTGGTCTTGGGAATCGATTGGCTTCGTGAATATAACCCCCAGATAAACTGGACTGCTGGCACTATGTCCTCTTCAGATGAAAACTTTTCTATTCCCCATGAAGAATTGCAACAAATTCCTTCACACTACCGAGACTTCCAAAAGGCTTTCCACGAAAGGGAGGCTGACAAATTGTCTCCCCACACGGACTTTGACTGTAAACTGGAATTAGTTGACGGGGCCACCCTGCCTAAACCGAAAATTTATCCCATGAGCCAAAAAGAACTCCTTGCTCTCAAGAAGTTCCTAAATAAAAACTTGGCTCGCGGCTTTATCAAGCCCTCTACAGCCCCCACGGCGAGTCCTGTCTTCTTCCGAAAGAGAAAAGATCCCAGCGCGGATCCGAGACTGATAGTTAACTACTCTGCTATTAACCAGGTTATTTCCTCCAATTGTTATCCCATACCTCTGATACGGACTGTTTTGGACCATCTTGTTCAAGGAAAATATTTCACCAAACTTGATCTTAAAGAGGCTTTTCATAGGATTAGAATGGACCCGGACTCTGAGTGGCTCACCACCTTTGCAACTCCTCTAGGTAACTTTAAATGGACGGTTCTTCCCTTTGGCTTACAATCGGGGCCATCTGTGTTCCAAATGTTTTTGAACACCATTTTCCATGACTTGTTGTATCAGGGGGTTCTGATTTATCTGGATGACATTTTAATTTACGCAGATTCCATGGAATCTCATGTGTCATTGGTTCGTGAAGTGTTACGAAGGCTTATAGATAACAACCTCGTGGTTAATCTATCTAAATGCCAATTTGACACCCAAACTTTTGATTACTTGGGATATAGGATTCAAGATTGTTCACTTAAAATGGACCCTTCGAAGATTAACTCCATTTTGCAATGGCCCGTCCCTAAAACTGTGAAGCAACTGCAGCAATTTCTTGGTTTTGCGAACTTCTACCGGAACTTTATTGAGGATTTTGCTGCCATAACGCTTCCACTCACCAACCTTCTACGGAAACCTAAAGGATCCACTGCGGGCAAGGCGCATAGACTTTGTTGGTCGCCTGAGTGTCAATCGGCGTTTGACCATTTGAAATCTAAATTTACGTCTGAGCCCTTACTCCTTTTTCCCGACAGTACGAAGCAATTCATTGTGCAAACGGATGCTTCGGACTTTGCCATGGCAGCCGTTCTTTTACAACATGACACCACAGGAGCACTCAGGCCTTGTGCTTTCATTTCAAAGAAATTTTCCCCTCAACAAGCTAATTGGCCTATTTGGGAGAAGAAGCCAAGGCTATCCATTTTGCGCTGTCCTCTTGGCGTCATTTGCTTGAAGGGGCTCGACTCCCCTTTGAAGTTTGGACTGATCATAGGAATTTGCAAGCCTTACAGTCTGCTAAGAAACTCTCCCCTAAGCAGGCGAGATGGGCTGAATTTTTCCAGAGATTCCGATTTAAAATTGTTTTCAAACCTGGCCGAACTAACCAACTGGCGGACCCTCTCTCCGACTTCCCTGTTTTGCGGAATCCCCTGCTACGTCCTCCCACTCCAATACCTTGTTTCCTGCCTCCTCTCTGGCTTCTCAAGTGACTACTCGTGCATTAGCAAAGACAAGGCTTTCTGCCTCCTCTCTTTGTGACTCCGCTCTCCGCGATGCTATCATTCATGCAGCGCATGCAGACTCCTGGCTACCGGCAAACAAGGATAAAATAGAATGGGTTGACAATCTCCCCTTTTATGGCACCAAGGTCTACGTTCCCCCTGCTGCCCGCGAGCAGGTACTTCATCGTTATCATGATTCCAAACCCGCTGGACATTTTGGGTTTTTGAAGACATTGCATGCGATTCGCCGCCTTTTTTGGTGGCCTGGATTAAACCCCTCCGTGCAAACTTACATTAAGCAGTGTGCCACTTGCAACGTTTCTAAGTCGCCCACATCTAAACCTCAAGGGCTCCTGCAACCTCTGCCTGCGCCTGCTAGCCCCTGGTCGGTCATCGCATGGGATTTTATCGTGTCTCTTTTCCCTCTTCACACGGCTTTCATGTTATTTGGGTTGTTACTGATCACTTTTCCAAGCAATGTCATTTTGTGCCTCTAAAGAAACTACCCCGTGCTGACCAGCTGGCTGACCTGTTCGTTAATCATGTATGGAAACTTCACGGACTACCTTCGGTGATCATTTCGGACAGGGATCCAATTTTCACTTCCAAGTTTTGGACTTGTCTACTGAAAACCCTGGGAGTCACTCAGAAACTCAGCAGTGCTTATCACCCTCAAACAGATGGCCAATCTGAGCGTGTTAACAAATCTCTTGAACAATTTCTTAGGTGTTTTGTTTCTGAGAACCAGAATGATTGGGCTCCGCTCCTTCCGTTCGCTGAGTTTGCCATCAATTCTGCGGTTCATACCTCTACTGGGAAACCCCCCTTTGAAATAGTTTACGGCTTCCTTCCTTCTCCTTTCCCCCCCTCTCCCTCTCTTCCTCCGCTCCTCCTTCTGTTTCTGCTTGGGTCTCTAAATTTTCTGGCATTTGGCAATCCGTCTCAGATGCTATAGCATCCGCTAAAGCTTCCCACAAACGTTTCGCTGACCGTAAACGGCAGCCTAATCCCCTTTACCAGCCCGGGGATTTGGTTTTCCTTTCTTCTAAGAACATTTCCTCTCCTTCTCCGTCTAAAAAACTTTCCCCTCGTTTTCTCGGACCTTTTCCTGTGAAAAGGGCTATTAATGATGTCTCTTTTGAACTAGATCTCCCTTCTTCCCTCAAGGCTATTCATCCTGTTTTTCATTCCAGTTTGCTGAAGAGGGCACCTTCGCTGACTTCTTCGCCGGCTGATGTTCCTCAACGCCCCGACTGACTTGCTACTGCATTCATATTACTATTTAGTTTTCTTGTCTTTCTACTGTTCCGTGATATTTTCTATATTTTGTGTATCTTTATGTATATATTTTTTTAAAAAAGTGGGGCAGGATGTCGGGAGTCCTCCATGTTTTATTGTTTTAGGATAGCAGTAGACTGAGGAAATAGTGATAGTAGGCTGTTAGCTATTCCCAGGCGCCAACCATTCCTTCTGGCTGGAATTTCAAAGGAACCATTTGGCATGATGACGTTCGTTCTTTTACAACTATCTTAGGAGAAACTGTCTGTTAAAGTGTAAGGTGGGGGGAAAACGTTCATTCTCGAGCTTTAACGTCTGAAGACAGCATCCCTTACTATGTTACAATAAATCTTCTATAAAGTTTGTTGATCCGTGTAAGAGTGAATCTGTTCCTGACAGAGAAATGGTCAGTACTTGAATATACTTTGTGGCATGGTGAACACATCTACAAGTTGCATTTTCCCAAGTAGTTTAGTGAAGGTTTTTGCCAGTCTGTAATTCCCCTTTTTCCCAATGGGAAACTTGTCTAATTTAGATTTTTAGATTTAGATTAGATTAGAATTCTCTTCCAGTATTAAATCCCCACTGAAAAAGTTTTCCATTTCTTTAAAAAACTCAAGGTGTCCAGAGTTGGGAACATAATAGTGTCCCAGAATGATCTTCTTCCCTCCCAGTTGTCCCTTAATGACCATAAAGCAATCATTAGGATCTTCTAGCATATCGTCCACTGTCAAAAGCAAGAGCTGGAAAGCAATAATGCTACCCGCTTGCTTTTGGAGGAAACCCCAGCACACAATACTGTACTGGGAAATGTGCACATTTTAAGCCTGTTTGTAAATTTTTATGTAGATGCATCTGTTGAAGTCAGATTATGTGTGCCCTAAAATCTTTCAAATATTTTAACATCATATATTGGTTCTTATTTGTATTTAATCAATTTATGTTGTATGAAATGATCCTAAGAAAGCTCTTTATAAGTTAAATTCTGACATCTTTTGATATGATGGTATTCTATCACAAAAAGCTTATTCTATTGCAAAAAAAAAAAACCATGATCCTATGAAACAATAAAAGTATAACTATTCTTACACATTTCTTGTATTTTACTTTCCTTATATTTAAAATGAAGAATTGCAATCAGGGCAAAAATTTACTCTAAGTTCATATCCTTTATCATAGAATTTAATGGGTTTTTGTTTTCTTTATACATATATATATTATAGGTATTGTTATACAATATACATAATATAATATACATTATATATATGCTTACTTAATATACATACTTACATACAGATTTATATCAGTTTATCTTCTTTGACTGAACGATTTAATAATTGTCAGAAACTGCTAATCCTTCCATATGATAAAGGACCCCAGATATTTTCCAAATAATGATGTACACATTCCCAGTCTTCCTTAAACCTTTACATTGATTTGTCTTTTAACAAAATTGATAATTTATCAAGCTGCATTAAATCATAAATTCCCAAAAGCCAGTCATCAGTTGTTGGTACACCCTCTTTTTTCCATTCTTTGGCATATAGTAATCTTGCTTTGGTTATCAAGTACAGAAAAAAAATATTTTGTTTCTACTGTGGAATTTAATGTTTTTGATGTAAAGAAACATTCCAAGCTAGGGTAGGTGGGAAGGGAAGAAGACATTATGTTATTGCTAGGGATTTATAGATTTATTTTTATTTTATATACATTGCTGATATATTTATAGCTATAGCTTCAGTCTCAAGGTGTGAATCTCACTAAGTATATAATTTCATTTATAGGCTGTCAAAGTTATCTCTATGGTCTAGCTATAATGAACTCAAGATTATTTTGGGGGGCTGTTTTATTTAGCTTTGTTTTTGTCTTATAAATATTGCAATTATGTGTTATTTTTATATATATATATATATATATATATATTTAAAATATTTAAAAATATTTAAAAAATAAAATTAAATAGTAATAATAATAGTAGTAGTAGTAGTGGTGGTGGTGGTGGTGGTGGTGGTAGTAGTAGTAGTAAAAAGAACAATTTGGAAATAACCTGAAATCCATTACATTTTATATCAATAAAATCCCTTCCTTCTTTTTTTTTTTTTAAAAAGTAGAGCTATAACCTTAAAATGCCTAGCTACAAGAAAACCTTTAATCAGAGCCAAAGGAAATATCTTCCTTCACCTGGTCCCAAATGACCAGCATTCAAATGAGGGGTAAAGTCAGGGTATGAAGCTATTGACCATTTATATGTCTACTGTCTTTGCCACTGAATTATGAGATAACAACATTGAGAGGTAATATAAGCAAAAGGAGTTAAAATAATATCAGCAATAGAAAGTTAACATCAGTTATCACACTTGGAATTGCATGATCGAGGTGATGGCTGCCCAAATGAAACCCAGACACAAAATTGGAGAAAAAAAGGCCACAACTTTATTGCCAAAAAGGCAGATAGGGTTGGCATACACATGGGTATGGATCCGGGCATCAATCAACACACCTGTTGACCGATGAACCCAACAAACCAGCCCGGAGCCTAGTGCCTACCCGATGGACGAGGCACTCCCGCCACCAGGAGGTGCCTGTTGTATGCCCACCTCAGCTTGACATGCTTGCTGCACGATGCACCCTCTGAGCCCTTCCGTGTGGCAAAGCAACTAGCTGTCCCGGATCCAATATCCATGAGACTGCCTGTAAGTTGTGACGAAAAAGCAAAAAACAAAACATCCTAGAGGGCGAATGGTCCGGGGTGCCAACGAAACCAAACTGGAGTGCTGCCGGAGCTTGCCTTGGCTACATGCTGTGGGAGCAGACCTGCAGGAGACCCCCAAGCTCCCTCCAGCTAGTCAGCCAATGAATTCAAAGCCTGGCACCTTGAACTCATTGGCTGACCCTGAGACAAAAGGGGGAAAGTTTTTGGGAATGCGCAGGAACACGCCTGCCTGAAAAAATGGCTGCTGCAACCATGCCGAAGACAGAGAAGCCGCCCAGCAGCCCCTCGCATCCCGACACGCAAGAACGCCGAACAAGGAGTCATTCAGCACAATTGCATGATCAGGGATGACGGCCACCCAAAGGAAACCCAGACACAAAATTGGAGAAAAAAAGGCCACAACTTTATTGGCTACAAAGTCAGATAGGGTTAGCAAATGCATGAGTATGGATCCGGGCATCAATCAATCTGCCTGTTGACTGATGAACCCAACAAATCAGCCCTGAGCCTAGTGCCTACCTGATGGACGAGGCACTCCCGCCACCAGGTGGGGGCCTGTTGCATGCTCACCCGAACTTGGCATGCTTACTGCATGATGCACCCCCTGAGCCTGATGGGGGCCCAAAATGTCCCCTTCCATGTGGCAAAGCAACCAGCTGTCCTGGATCCAATATCCATGCAACCACCAAAAAAGCAGGCAAAACCCCATTGCCTTCCTCCGCCAACCCATCACACCCGTAGGCAACAAAGATCTCTGCCGGCTGACCTCCAGCCCAATTCCGGGGGCTGCAAGAGCCACAGGCGTACCAAATCACCAGTCCTGTACAGAAACGGGGGGACAGACATTAAGGCCCAAGGAGGCACAGGCCCTGCCGGATGTACACTGCTTATACCCCGGACTTCCATCTCCCAATCCGTTTTATGTCCCCAGCTAGTAGACCAAAAGCGGCCACATCAGTCACTGCCCCAATGCAGAAGGAGTGGCTCCCAAACTCATGAGCTAGCAGCCCCAGCCTCCTCAAAGCCATCTGCAGTATAGCTACAGATTGGAACCTGGGAAGGAAGGAACAGTCCTCATGGATGAATAGGTGACCGGGGCCAACTGGGCACTTGGCAGATGCCCCCTTTGCCAGCTGGTCACACTTGGACTACCTGACCCGGATGACCACTGCCCAGCTGGAGAAAGAAACATCCTCCACCCAGACCGCTCATTCCAAATTGTCTCACCTGGGTCCTGCTACCAGCTCACCCATCCAAAAAGCCCCAAAGAAGGCGGTCACAAATGCAGTTTTAAAAAGTCTGTACTCAAACACAGAGCTGCAGATTGCCAGGAGCTGGAGCACGATCTTCTTCAAAAGCAAGAATGAAATAGGCCTCCTGCTGTCCTTTGGCTGAGGCTGCAGCCGCTTCCACCCTTCCACAGCCTTCCTGACCAGGAAGCTGGTGCGTGGGTCTGGGAGCCTGTTGACCTTGCTGAAAAAGGAAATGCCTGCCAGGTGGACAGTCATGGAGCGGGGGGGCAACCCCCAATCACACAGGTGAGTCATGAAGTGGAGAATCTGGTCTTCAGGGATAGGCCAGTCTTCTTTGTAACCTACCTCCATCTGGAAACTCCAAAACCTTTTTACAGCCCAGGAGTACACACAGGGGGTAGAAGGGGCAATGGAGTGCATTACTTCTTGCAGGATGGAGAGCTCCCAAGCTGCCACAGCTCCTTGGGAAATGGTGTCGGCATGGGGTCTGCGTCTGGTGCCAAGGATCAGAACCTGTCTTCCTGGAAGCGAGACAGAGAATTGGCAATACCATTGTCCAAACCAAGAACAAAGTGTGCTGAAAAGGTGATGTTAGCGGACAAGCATTCCAATACGAATCACCGAACAAAGGCCATGACCCAGCTTGACTTAGAAGACTGTTTGTTGATGACTGCCACAACCGCCTGGTTGTCACACCCTCTTGTTGCGCAACAAGTCGGCCCAGACGATGACCACCACCAGGATTGGAAAAAACTTTAAGAAAGTGAGATCTCAGAGGATGCCTGCCCTGAACCATTTGGGAGGCCACTTGGCAGTGCACCAATGCCCCCTGAAGTAGACCCCAAAACCTTGGCTGCCTGCTGCATCCGATTGGATATGCAAGTCTGCCCCGGGACAAACACGTTCTGCCAAACCGCAGTCCCATTGAACCTGTCTAGAAATCACAGCCACACATGCAAGTCCTCTTTAATGCCCTAAGTGATGCGGATGCAGTGGGGGGGCAGGCACCCCTCATGACCCTCGCCAGACGGGTGCAGAAGGCACGCCCTGGCAATACCACCTTGCAGGCAAAGTTGAGGTGGCCCAGCAAGGACCAGATGTCTCTGAGCGTGACCTTCCTGCAGTTAACCATCCAGTGGAGCCGCTCCTTAAGAGCCTCCAGCTTGTCGTGGGGCAAGCAGGATACCCCCCTCACTGAGTCAAGCAGAATGCCCAGATAGACCAAAGATGGGGAGGGGCCTTCTGTTTTCTCTTGTACCAGAGGGATACCCAACTCCACCGCCAGTGCCTGGAATTGCACCAGCAGGGTGGCACAATCCTCCCTTCTGACCCTACCTACCATGAAGAAATCATCGAGATAATGAGTGAAGTGTGGGGATCCTGACCTGACCTTCACCACCCATTCGAGGAATGTGCTGAAATCCTCAAAGGTGGCACAGCTGATAGAGCAACCCATGGGCATAGCTTTGTCATACTACCAAAAACCGTTAAACTTGAATCCCCACAAGCAATGATCCTCGGGGTGCACAGGTAGCAGCCTGAATGCAGATTGTATATCGCACTTGGCCATGAAGGCCCCGGGATCGCAGGCCCCAAACCAGTTTAACAGCTTGGTTGAAAGAAGCATAGCGGACCTCAGAGAACTCCAGGGGAATGGCATTGTTAACCGATGCCCCTCTTGGATAGGACAGGTGATGATGAGCCTGGATTCCCCTGGAGTTTTGCTAGGGACCACCCACAATGGGGAAACCTGAAGGTTGAGGAATGGGGGCTCCAGGAAGGGGCCTGTCACCCTCCCGGCCAAGCTTCCCTTTTCAATTTTAGCCACAACAACATCAGGGAGTTCCTTGGCCGATTTAAGGTTGCCTGATACATATGCTACCCAAGGACTGGTTGCTGGGATCCTGAAACATTGTGAAACACTGTGAAAAACCCTCCCTGATGAAAGTAGCTGCCCACCAATCAGGATAAGCCTGCAGGAGAGGAAACAAAGCTGCGAACTTTATGGGAGTGTTGGCCAACTCACCCTTTCTGTTTGGACATGACGGAGTTAGCCGGGAAGCCCCCCTCCCTTCTGCCACCTGCTGGAGCAGGAGCCCACCCAGGGCGGGAGCCAGGCTGGCCAGAGGCTGGCTGGGGGCAGTGGGGCTTGGAGTGGAGTTCAAAGCAGGATTCGCAGGAATGCTCGAACCTGCACTGCACCCTCTGGCACCTCCCCTGGTTGAACTCCCAACAGATGAACTTCCTGGCATCTTTTTTACTGGACCAATGAAAAAGCCATGGCCCATGGCCTCAGCTTTTGATGTGAGGTCCCACAATAACAAGCCACAGCTTGTCATTGATGAGAATGCGCAAACTCGCTGTGGGATGCCCTCTTCCTAAAAGTCTAGAATGTGTGTTTGGCTACGCTTGGCTTCTCCTTCCCACTGAATGACAAATTCCAATAGAGCATGGTCATGCCCACCTAAGGATCCTACCACTTCCACCCCATTAACAATGTTGGTCAGGATCAGATCTAAAATAGTTGATCCCCTTGTTGCCTCTTCCACCTTCTGGACTATGAAATTGTCAGCAAGTGAAGCACTTGTTGGACCTTGTGCTCTTGGCAGAGTTTGACTGCCAACATATATCAGGATAGTTGAAATCTTCCATTACTGCTGCATCTCTCCTTTTTGAATGTGTGGTCATCTGCTCCAGGAAGGCATTATCCAAATCATCAGGCTGGCTTGGAGGTCTGCAGTAGAGTCCCACAATGACATCCCTATTGTTTCTCGCTCCCTCAGTTCTTACCCAGATGTTCTCAACCTGGCTTCCTGGATTTAAGTGATGGATTTCTTCACAGGTGAAAACATCCTTGACATATAAAACTACTACTCCTCCTTTCTTGTTTGGTCTATTTCTGCAAAATAGGTTATACCCCCCCCATTACCACATTCCAGTCACAATACTCATCCCACAAGGTTTCAGTCATGCCTAGTATATCAAATTAATTTTATTGTATTAAGAGTTCCAGTTCAACTTGTTTATTCCCCATACTCTGTGCATTGGTGTAGAGACATTTTGGACCATGTGCTCTTCCTGCAAGCCCTTTACTAAAGTTGCTTTTCCTCCCACTGTTGGTCTCTAGTACTACTTGGCCTGCTCTGCCTGTAATATTTGGGCTTTTTTGCCCAGCATATTGTTACCTTGTTTTCTGGGGGTCCCAGGAGGGATACCTAAATGCGCTCTCAATTATATAAGTTGGGGAAATTAGCCAAGAGCACAAGCTAGCAATATGAGAGGCAGGGCAACGGAGCAGAATCTTTTACCCAATGTCTACGGGGTCAGGCCAAGTCAAGGAGCAAACAGGATTGAAATAATAATTGTGGTTTTATTAAAATACAGTCAATCAGTGTATGCAGCACATTCACACAGATACCTATAGAAATAAAGGTTGGAGTGGGATAGAGGGATTTTTAAGAGGAGGTTTGGGTAATACTACACCTGTCCTGAAGCCCGGGTAGTCTGCAGCAGAAGTTCGGAGGTGTGGAGTCTCAGTATGTGGGACTGAGGGGAAGGCTCGCCAAGCAAAATGCCAGCAAGGCGGGTTGGAGGTCGGGAGCGATCTGAGCAATCCAAAGAAGTGCTCAAAGTCGGGTTTTTATAGGGGAAAATGTGGCTGTAGGCTAGTCCGTACTTGGGGGAAAACAATGAGTTTCGGGCTGGAGACAAAGCCTCCAAAAGGTCAGAATTTAGCATGATTGAGTTAAGTCCGAATTGACAAAGGAGTAGATAATATGCAAATGCAGAGTGCTTGACAGATGAGGATTCTTCTAATCAAGCTGCCTACTCGGGGCAGGGAGTTCTTTGTAAGTAGCGTGCATATATAATAGAGTACTTGCCTTTGAGGTCTCCTGAAGTGGCGGGACGGCTATTCCTGGCCAGCTTGTATTGTTTGGAATATTACAGTGATTAGCGGCCATGCCTGTCTGCGAGCTTGTCCAGGGGACCTCGCAGCACGTGGAGAGGAATGGGTAAAGAAGGCCAAATTATTGATATCAAAGTGATATCTAATATCCCTCAAGTCCGGCCTAGAAACTACAGTAACAATATGCTGAATTCCTGCCCTGAATAATAATGTCTGTCTCCCTGCAGTGAGCACATTCAATATCATCTGACAGGTTCAGGACCTCTAGACTGATTTCTGACAACCATTGCGTGAAAAAAGAAAGCATGTCATTTTGCTCTGCTGAATCCTCCCTAAAGAATAAGTTTCATCTGCAGCAGTAATTTGCAAGCTCTGTCAGCTTTTCCTGTAGAGCTACAATCGTTTTCTCAATTTTGGAGATTTTTTAATGATTTCAATTCTTTCTTGAGGGGGGTATTAGTGGTGTCTACAATGTTATCTATTTTGGCCACCAGCACTGAGATATCTCTGTTCAGAGGGGAGATCACCTCTGCAACTGCTAGTTTAATTTCATTTCATGCCCATGAGTGTCTCTGATAATAGATAGCTTAACATTGGGCCAGTATCTGTCTTTACCAGAGAAGATTTATTTTTAGCTGCATTTAATCTCTTATGATTGCTATTCACCATTTTGTACTTACTGGCTTCTGTGTCCTCATGGCTTCTGCTAGGCCACATTGTTTTTCAAAGAGGAAAACCCTGTCAGATTGTTATCCTGGAGTCACTCCACTATCCTTTTCATTCCCAGTTAGGATATCCAGATTTTTAAAAGAGCATTTTCCTGCAGATTTTTGCTTAAATAGCAGCTAGTTTTGGCGGGAAGCAGAGTTCCAAGTTTATGCAACTATTCTTGACAGTAGCTAGCCACGACCCCATTACAAACACATTCTTTAAGTGATCAAAGAAGTGACTGTATACAGGGGCATCACCTGATGAACAGCACAGAAATCAAATAGATTGCATAATCAGAAGCA
>CAOLHI010005835.1:0-49942 GCA_948474755.1 Ctenosaura bakeri | reverse complement strand
GGCCCAAAAGCCCCCCCGGGGAAGGGCATCCAAGGGGGTTAGGGGACCTGCCCCCCGCAGCCAGAGGTTTCGGCACGGGGATGGGGCAACAGCAGGTCAAAGACAACAGCGGGTCAAAGAACCGCCACGATCGCTCAAAGGCAACTTTTCTTTTTCCTGAAGCAACGCCTGGGATTTTGTAATTTAATCTTTTTTGAGAGCTTTCATGGACATTAAGTGCCTACTTCTAGAGTCACCGAGGTAATTCAACAAATATTCAAAGGCCTTACTTTTCTTTGGAATATTTCCTATTTAACTAAAAAGCATACTAGAGTGAACACTTTGTTCACCTTTTTTCAAGCTTATTCGATTATAACTGGACACTACATCTGCAAATCTGTCTACTTTTCAGAAGAATTTTCTTTATATCTCTGCTTTTTATCGTATTTTTGATAACTGGCTTATTCAAGTAAAGGCTTTGTTTTGTGGGAGAGACTGGTAGAAAAAAAGAGAGAGAAATTCCATAATTAAATCTCTGAGATGACAGTTGCCAGATCTTTAGAACTATAAATTCTGAGACACGATTGACCAGATAAATCCACATATTGCTATATATCTGGAACCGATTCCTAGTTGAAGGACCGTGGAACAACTTTTTTTTGCTATATTTTACATGCTTTTGTGGACTGTCCCTATTTTTTTTTGAAAGACTATTCGGACTGAGTAGGGAAAGAAGAAAGAGATCGCGGGAGCTGGCAGAGAAGCAACGGATGCTGACGCTGCCAGAGGACAGGAACTGAAGAGTGGCAAAGTTAATCATAATAATTTGGCAGCATAATTCTTTTTTTTTCTTTTGTGTGTTTCCTTTTTCTTGCTTTTCTCTCTATATAATTAACTTGCAAGACTATAAATATAGACAAGTAATCCAAGCAATATTTATAGTGCTAAATGTATAAGTAAGAAATAAAATAAGTTAGAATACTAAAGGAGCTATATATTGGCATATTCTAGTTGGAAGACTTGGATCATTTGGTGCAAATTGTAATTTATTTGTCAAGTTTAATTTTACTGTAGTTTAAGACCTGAATATATTTTATTTTATTGGGGGATATATAAGTTATAACAGCATATCTGGGTTAGAGCTGGCTGTGTATTGGGTTTTGTGTTTGGATACTTGCTTGGTTAAGTATGACCTCGAAGCTGCAGAGCCAAGGACAAAACAAAGCCAGCTGAATAAGCTCCCAAATCATTACAATCTCTTTAAGTAACCGAAAATATATATTGGAACTTGAGTAGTAGGTTGGCTCTGCAGCTCCGTCTACTGTATTCAAAAGGAAGTACTTAATATTTTCTAAGAGTACATTGAAAAAATAACAGGATTCATGGATTTAAAGTCTGCAATATATAGTTTATAGTTTGTGATATACAGATATATATTAAGAAAAAGAAATGGCGACAAGCGCAAGAAAGCCTCAAACCAGGCAAACTACTGCAACAGCAACAACCCAGCAAGTAAGAAGATCCTCAATCGATTGATCAACAGCATCCTCAGATACAAAACTGATTTTGGAAGAACTGCGTAAGTCACGGCAGGAACTGAGACAAGAGATAAGACAAGGCATTAAAGAGACAAGAACTGGAATAAAAGCGGAATTAAAGCGGGAGATTGATAGACTAAGTAAAAAGATGGACACAATTGCTAAGGAAGTGGCGACAATAAAATCTGAAGCAGAGAAACTACAAGAGAAATCAGGCCAAACGGAAAGAAAAACACAACAATTAAAAGAGAAACAACAACAGGAAGAACTGGCAATAAACAAGCCCTCTCCTTCCTCTACATGGCATCCCTTCAAACATTTAAACGTGGCTCTCGTGTCCCCTTCTCTTCACCTTCTCTTCTGCAGACTGAACATCCCAGCTCCCTCAGCTGCTCCTCAGAGGGCTTCATGGCTTCCAGACCCTTCGCCATTTTGGTCGCCCTCCTCTGGACACCTTCCAGCTTGTCCATATCCTTCTCGAATTGGGGTGCCCAGAACCGGACACAGGATTCCAAATGAGGCCCAACCCGTGCAGACTAGAGGGAACCGTGACCTCCCTGGATCTAGATACCATGCGTTGACTTTCTTGGCTGCCTCATCACACGGCTGACTCACGTCAGCTTGTGATCTACCAAAACTCCTAGATCCTTTTCACACGTACTGCTATCCAGCCACCGCCCCCCATCCTGTACTTGTGTCTTTCTTTTTTCTGCCCAAGTCAGGCCCTCCCTCGTTGAAATTTCTTTTTGGGTTTTTGGCCCCAGCTCTCTAATCTTCCAGGTTGTATTGAAATTGGATCCTGCCCTCGGGTGTTAGCCCCCCCTCCAGTTTGGTATCTCCACAAATTGGATCAGCATGCCCCCCATTTCGTCCATGCAGATGAAGCCCGGGGCCCCAGGGCGCCCTAGGCCCCCCCAAAAAGTCACCCCTCCAGGAAAGAGCAGCCAATGATCCCCTTTTTGGGTTCTTTGGCCCTTTTTTTTCCCAACCCACCTAACGGCAGCCCTGTCCAGCCCCCCTTTTACTTGTTCTTTGCAAAATGTAGGGGAACATTGCCAAAGGCCTTCCTGAAGTCAAGAAGGCACGCCCACACTTCCCCTTTTTTTCCCAGCCTAACCCATCATAAAAAGAAAAGATTGTCTGGCATAACTTATTTTGAGAAATCCATTTTATTTTTAGTGATTTTAGGAGGAGGAAAAAAAGAGGAGAGGAGAAAATCTAGCAATACGTTGTTTTTTTTGCCTTCCTTTTTCTTTCGATTTGCAAAGGTTTATGGCCACAAGTTAAAAAGGGGATCGGGGGGGGAATTAAAAGGGACGAAGGAAAGGACCCCTTTTTTTGCTAAATTTTTTTTGGTTTAAGAATTTAAGTTGCCAATGATAAAAAATTTTGAAAAAATTCCCTGGAAAAGTGGATAATGCAACAAACAAGTTAAACCGGGTCAAAAGAAGGAAAAACCATTTGGAAAAGATGGCTAACAAAAAAAAAAATTTGTCGCAAAAGGCTGTCTCTAAAAATTGGGGCCTCACGGGGGGAGACGGGGAATTGAAAAATCAAAAACCCAGTTGGAAGGACGACACGGCCGTGGCCACGGGGCCCCCCCCCTTGCCGGGACACCCCGTCCCCCTCCCTCGGACAGGCGGCCACCCGGCCTCTCTTTAAATGCCTCCAAGGAAGGAGGAGACCCACCAACTCCATGGAGGTGGCAGCAATTCCAGGGCCCGAAGGGCTCTGCCCTCAGGAAGCTTTCCTTTCTTAGGTAAACCCTCTCTTCCCCAGGTGCCCAGGCTCCTGCCCACCCCAACCAGGGGAAAAAAGCCCCTCCGTCTTAAAGAGGACAGCCCTTAAAGTTTAAAAAGTGGCCATGATGTCACCTCTTCCCCTTCTTTTCATGGGGCTACACACCAGCTCCCAAAGCCTCCTTGGGTTTCCTGGTTCCACCCCCCCCATTTGGGTTGCCCTCCTCTGGTCAGCAAGTCATCAGAATTAGAATGCTTGGGAAGAGGATTTATGAACCAAGAGATAAAGAAATTATCTAAAACCAGCTCTGCCAAGGAAAATGTAGGATTGGAAAAGAGACTTAAAACCTATCAAGATTTGGGGGGAGAGGATAAGGAAACATCCTCATAAAATTGCCATATGAAAAAATTCTGGCCCCCAAAAAAAGGGGAAGGCCCCAAGTGAATAACTCTCAATTCTCCTCAACGTGAAATGCCTAAGATGGGGCCCCGTTTCTCTTTTTAAAAGGACCCATGTCAAATTTTGGGAAAAGGAAGAATGAAAATTTTGGGGGGAACAAGCCAAAGGGAAAAGTTTCCTGGGCCATTGGGGGGTTTTTTACTTACCCAAAATGAAAACAAAAAAACTTTAAAGATGAGTGCTTTATAAGAGTTTTTTTCAGAAGGAATTGGAGAAGGACGCAGACCAAAAACAGACAACGGATTAGGAGGACCAGAAGACGAGGCCGGGGACTGGGGAAACGGGGAGAACTGCCCCCCACCGGGGACGGTGCTGGCCACTCCTGGCACCTCTGCTGTTGAAGAAGAAGAAGGAAAAAGAAGCCAGAGGCTCCCTTATGAAAATAAAAGACTAAATTAGGGACCTTTCTCCATTGGAAGCATACAAAAACAAATTTTTATTTGGATGTCAATGGGGTGAAAAAAATTTTTATTTTTTAAAAAATTAGTTTTGGGGCATTCATTTTTTTAAAAATAAGTAGTAGGGAGGTGTAGCTCCTGTCAAAAGTGTTTATGACCCTAAATTTATTGATTTACCCCCGTAATTTGATTGATTTATGACCTGAAAAAGTATTATTTATGGCCTGTAAAAAATCGGACCCTTCCCCCCCCCGGAAGACTGGGGGGGGACACCCGGGAAGGGGCCGACCCCTGCCCACCCACGTGGTCCAAGCCGTCCAAGGGGGCGACTTCCGGGGTTCCCAGGGGGGCCCCAGGGCCCGGCCCTCAGATCCACGCCGGCCAATCACGGGCGATTTCCCGGCTCGCGTGCCATTGGTCCAGCGGGGCCGTGTGCCCCCTGAAAGCCCGCCCCCCCACCCTCCCAATAGGACACCTGGACCCCTCGAAGCACGTGTGTCAAACCGGCCAATAGGAAGACGCCCTTGGAGAGAATATTTGGGGAGAGAAGCGGCCATTGTTGCATGCCCGGACAAGCCTGGGAGAAACATGGAGGGTACCCCCCAAAGCGGGGAATGGGGGGCCCCCCCCCAAAGGTATGATGGCCCTTTGGGTTTTTTTCCTCTTCCCCTTTGGGGTTTCAACCAGAAGACCGTCGCCGGCCCCCAAAACGCCCCGGGGTCCTGCGCGCTATACTTGGCCTTTTTCCCCTTTTCGATTTAAACCCTAGAAGGATTTCTTTTGAGCCTAAAATGCCGCTCCAGGGTCGGGGTTGGGATACGCTACAAGCCCATTTTTTAATGCGATTGCTTTTTAATTTAAAAAGAGTTATCCAGAGGAAGGGGAGAAGGGAATTCCCAATACCCCAGGGAGCCCAGATGAAGTGGAGGGTGTAGCCACTCAGACTGAAGAGGCGATGGAGGGGGGAACCCAGTTTTCCTACCGGGTTTGAAGAGGAGATGAATGAAAGAGGGAAAATTATTCAGGCTATGAGAGTTTAAAGGGAAGGGTTTTTTTTAATTATTTTAATATTGATGGGTGGGTTACCAGTTGCCAAGAAAGGGGAAATTTTTTTCTCAAAGCCACCCCCATCAAATATTATTATATTATTTCTTCCCCTTGTTTTCCACACAGGAAGACCTGGAGGGATATTGCTGAGAAACAACCTGACAAGAGTTGTGTGACTGTAAATTTAAACCCCCCCCCGAGGAGTGAACATGTATTTCTTTTTTTTTCAAAAATAAAAACGGTTTTTGTTCCATGCGTGTTCATACTTATTTAGCCGGGAAAATGGCGGGCATAAAAAACCTAAGGGATATATATTATTCACCGGGGGAGTTGGGGAGTTTGGGGAGTGAACCCCCCTTTTTCAGGAACCCAAAAAAAAGAACCAGAAACTAAGGAGAGGGAGGTTACCCAATGGCTTTCTGGGAAGAGTTATACGCTACACAGACCAGCGAAAACTCATTTTAAAAAACAAGTTATTGCCCCAAAGTGGATTCTCAGTGGCAGGCAGATTATTGATATGCATTTTTTTTAAAAACAACAAAGGATATAAGTATATTTTAACAGTCATAGATTTCTTTTAAAACGCCTGGGCTTTAGCTTTAAAAAAAATTTAGAGAAGTGTCCAAAGCCTTTAACACCATTTTCGTGCAAGATGGAAGAAAACCTGACAAATTACAGGGGGCCGGGAATTTCTAAATAAGGCCGTAATTTCCCTTTAAAAAATGGGGTTCATCTTTTTGTTACCAATAATAAGTAAAGGCATTTGGAACGTTTAATAAATTTTAAAAACAAAAATGTGGAGGTTTTCACGGCTAAAATACTTTTACCTATATTGATGTGCTTCCCCTTTTTAAAAAAAAATTATAATAAAGTTTTCACCAACAATAAAAGCGAGGCCTGCAGATGTTAATGGTCCAATTTTTAGCAGTGTGGAAAACATATTAAAGACTCCCCAAAAAAAAAAGGAGTTTCCTTCACTCAGAAAGGAGATCATGTGAGGATTTCAAAAAGCGGGGGTTTTTTCCCAAGGGTATGAACAGAACTTCACTACAGAAGTATTTTTTTGTGGACCAAGTTATCAGAATAAAATAGCCCCGTGTTCCTGCTGAAAGATTATCAGGGGGAGGCATATTGGGAGCTTTTTCCCAGTTTCGAAGGTTAATGAAAAACGGGATCAGGAAAGGATTGAAAAGATCCTAGCCACTAAAGGGCGGGAAAAAAGCACACCTAGTGAAATGGTTGGCTCCTAGAAGTTAAATTTGGGTTTGCTTCTAATTTGGGAGAACCTGTGTAAAACCGGGGAAAGAAAAATGGGGAAAACGGATTTTTGTCCCCCCCCAGAATGTGTCACCCCCAAAAAACAACTTAACTTTACATCCAGCAAGGCCCCTGGAATTTCCAGGGGCCTGGGAAGGGGTTTTAGTAATACAGTATCCACGCACTTAAATATAATTCTGAGCCAAATTTGTATTGAAAGGAAAGGAAGACATCCCTTAACCCGCAAGGGTTTATTCCAGTGTTCCTGAACTGTTGGAAAACATGAACAACCAAACAGGGACCGTACCCCCTGAATGCTTCTCATTACGATCCTGTGACCAGAAAGGTTAGGCAAAAATAAAAGGGGGCCATAAAAACCTAACTGGGGAAGATACCCACATATTAGGATTACCTCACAATAGCAACCAAAAATCCACCCTTCGCAGCAGACATCACGGGGGGTTTAAAACCCCTTTAATTTTTTACACAGATATTGTGGAACATCAGGATGGGGACTTCATTCCCTTTTGCTCGTTCGTTCCTGTGCGGGGGCAGAACAACGAATGTGTCAAATTGGTTATGACAAACCTCACTACATCCCTGAAAGTAAGCATCACATAGACACCATCACCATAGAGATAAAGACAGACCAGAACCAAAAAGTGCCATTTCGCTTTGGTAAGGTGCTTGTGAAGCTACACTTCCGCCCCGGGAAAAATACGAATCTTTAAAGATGGTGATCCTAAAACCCTTGGTGACCCGGCCCTTTAAGAGATTCTCAGGGGCCGGGCGGGAAATGGGCTTCCTGGGTTGGGGGACCCCTTTTATGTATGGGTCTGGGCTTGGTGGGATTTTCAGAAGCCTTTTGAAAAGCAGTTCCACTTTTAAAGAGGCCTACCATCATTAAACCCCATTTTAAAAACTGCTGTTCATAATATTGCTAAAGATGGGGCCCAAATCGGGCTTTTAATAAAATAACCCCACAGCTCCCAAGAAGGATCAGGCCTGATGTATGTTCAACGGGGGAAAGGGAAAAAAAAGAAAAGCATCCGGGTAGGTTAAAAAGGGCCCTCCCCGAGCCCTTAAAAGGAAGCGCATGGGAAAAAGAAAACTCAGAACCGGAAACCGTAAGGAAGAGGAGGAGCAGGACGGCGGAAACCAGTTGGGGCAGATATATTTTAAACACAATCATGGCTTTTATCCCAGGGCTCTAAGAATGCACAAAATCTGAATTAGACCTATTTACTATTGGGCCCACACAACAATATAGAGAAGTTTGTATATTGAGGTGCCCCCACTGACAGCTCTGTCAGAACTCACCGCTAGATTTTTTTATAGCAGGAAGTGGCGAAGACTATGTAACCAAATGACTCCCTTTTTTTTTTAAAAATTTTAAGGAAAAAACAAAACCCCAATGCTGAAGTGGGCTTGTGAATTTCCCAATAGCCCTATCTTTCCAGCTGGATGTGTTTTTGGGGGATGCCCATCAGCCAGGAACAATCCCCCCCTTACAGAGCCTTCATTGAATCTCTGCTGAACTACAGCGAAGACACCCTTGCAAGCCAATTTTTTGCAGGCTTATTTTACAAAGATAGGGCGGGAGAACATGCGGCAATTAAGGGGAATAATCAATTAAAAAGAAACCTGACAGCTAAAAGGGAAAGGAATCTGTGGGGCATCTCCACACTGACCTTTTTTTCAAGAAAAATTGCTCAAAATGGAGTTGAGGGAAATTTAAAATTTTTAAAACAAAGAGTTTCATCTTAATGACTGATAAGCAAACACCCATACAAAGTACAAATTTTATCAGCTTCCCTTTTTGTGAAGAAGGGAGAGTGGCCCCGGGGTCCCGGTGGTATCAGAAGCTCACTGACATCAATGCAAATACCCTGGGGCCCTGTAAGCATAAAGTTTCAGCATCCCAGGGAAGGTTTCAATGGGGAAAATTTTTTTGGGAAATCCCAAACAGGGGGTTATAGGTCTGGTTGATAATGATGCCTTAGTGGATTTACAAAAAAAACCCCCTTTTTAACAAACATTATCACATCAATTTTGCGGCCTTATATTTGGATGGAGAGAACCCCAAAAAAACCTTTTTCGCCCAATTTTAAATAAATGTTGGGTACATTTTGGTCAACTGGCCCCTTGAAAAATTTTTTATAACCGTGAGGAATATGCGAGAGATTATCCCTTTTTATTGCCCTTCCCCAGATCAGGAAGGCGGGGATCACTTTTTTTGTCAAAACTGGAAACCTAAAGGGGAATTCCGATTTCCGGCCCTTCCCCACTACAGTAAATATGATCGTATATTTTCTTGACAAGTGAAAAAAAAAAATAAAAATTCCTTTTTGATATATGTAAAGGGACCCTAATTAAGCCGCATCCTTTCTTCAAATGACACGGGAAAAGCTTTCTATGGATTTTCCCCTTGTGACATGCTCCCTAGAGAGAAGCTGCTACAAAGGCCTATTTCCCTGCATAACCCCCACCCCACCCCCCTGGAGAACACTGGTAGCTATCTACTTAACAGAAGAAAATCTGGTGAATTTTTTGCTCCAACCCCTCCAGACACCCTCTCTTTCCTAAAACCATCATGAAATTTTTAAGAAAAAATGCCAGCAAAACCATGCAAAGACAGGTCAAGCCCAGACTCTGTGGTTTGTGGATACCATTGTGTTTTTTTTCGCAGCACCGCTGTAAAGGACTGACATTTAAAAATATTCAAGACTTATATTCTCATTTTTCAAAGGAGGATGAAATGGGGGGGTTAGAAAAAAAGAAAAACATGTCCAGGTTGTCCCAAACATGTCCAGGCTTGTCCCAAAATGCCAGGTTTGCCCCAAACATGTTTCAACCTGCCCAGGGGTGTAAAATGATTTTTACAGGCAATTTTCCCAATAAACATACCCTCTAGGAAGGGTTTTTAAAAGGAATTTCTTGTGTATGTGTTTTTTTTATGCAAAGCAAGGCAAACGGAAAAATATATTTTAATAATTATTTATTTATGTTTCAAAAAACATCAGCAGAATCATAAGTGGAGCCATGTAGGAGTGCTAGTCTGTCTCTTTTTTTTAAAAGTCCTGGGGGAGAGGTGGGGTTGCGAATAGCGTGGCGTGGATGCATTTGGTTTTTCTTTATTTCCAAAACTTCTCTTTTGGCAGGGTTCCCCACTACAGATATAACATTTAGTTCTGCCATGGCCCTCATAAAACCCCCCAACCTTTTGGAGTGTGTTTGGCTGGTAAGGCGTCTCTGAGTAATCCCCTTTGACCAAATCCGCATATTTGAGCCCGTTACCGGTTCCCCTTTATACACAAATGGTTTGTCATCCATGAAGAAATTTTTGGTTTTGTTATTTTTTTTAACAACACCTTTGCTGTTTTTATTCACAGGCTTTCCAGAACTTTTAAAGGGTGGCTCAAAGGGTTTTCCAAAACATTTTGAATGCCTGCTGTGGCTGAGGAAATGGGGAGGCTTTCCACATCTTGGATATTGGGGGATAGGGAATCGGGTTTCGGCCTTTTCCTTTTCTTTTTCCTTTCCCGCCTGAATGTGTTAAATACTTTTAACAAAGCCGATTGTTTAGCTTTTTCATATTCTGTTAAGTCAGTCCTCTGAAAAATTTCCTTGCATCTCTGCATCCAGGGTATAAATCCCTTTAGTTCTGATGTTCTTTCCTTAAAAAAGCCCTTTTAGTTGCTCTAGCTATGGCTAGGGACCAAAAATTTTTTCTGCATTTTCCATTATGTTTGGCTAAAAACTGATTTCAGAAAACAAAGGGGAAAAAAAACCCCCAGACTGCTTCCCCAAGTCTTTTTTTTTCTCAGAGAGACTCTCCTGTTACCCAGTGTTTTTATTAGATGGCGATTTTTTTTTCAATACACGTACCTGGGGGGGAGAAGGGAATGTTCCCTTTTTAAAGATTGAGAGCTTTTCTGAAATGGCTGCCCCCAGGTCATCTAAAGCTGTGCAAAAAAAGGGTTTTCCTCTGGGGAGGGGGGATCTTAATAGCATTTTAAGAGAGCTAGGTTTCTTTCTAAACCCCCAGACATGTTGACCTAAAGGGGGATCGGGGGTTTTTTGGAAAGGGGAAAAAAAGGGGAGTTTTTTAAGCAGTTGACCCTTCTTCACAGTGTTTTGCAGGCCATTTGGGGGGGGAAACTTGAACCTATAAGATTCGGGCAGTAGCCTGAAATCAATGACAAGGTAGCCATATGCTTTGCTCGTAGCATCAGCAAACTTCCATGAAAAACTTAGTATTTCCTGGGTACATTTGACAGCCAACGAGAATTTGAATTTATCCCTTGGGTTTTTAAACAGCACCATGATTTTTAAGTGATGGTGCGGATGTTTTTTCCTTCAAAAATGTTCTGTGTGATGAAAAAAACACTCAACCGGTGGTGTACATACTGGGTAAAGGTTTTTTCAACTTCACTATTATAAAGGGGAGACAGCATAAATGTCTATCACCAAGAAGTTTATTTATTGGGGGGAACAAATCTTCATTATCAAGTTTATAGGAAACCCCTCTAAAATAATAAAAGGGATATTTAGAAAAGTTTTTTACAATGGTTCCAAAAGCTATAGCACCACAGAATATTCTAGGTAACACAGAAAACATACTACGAGCATTATCCAACTTTTTTTTTTTAAAAAAACAGTTTTCCCCGTTTGGCCCTGCTAGAATGGCTGAAAGGATTTGCCAGCGTGTTCCCTATTTAATAACCATAAGGGAAGTTTTCCTTTAAAGACCCTCTTGTCATAAACCACCCTTTGAGTTTTTTAGCTCTTTTGTATGGATAGACCATTGGCTTTTTCACAAAACCTTGCCCAAACTTCCATGAGTGCCCTTCTCCCTTTCTGTTGAGACTAGTCAAACACCAGATTTTAAAACTGTTTTAATTTTTTCCAGTTCAACATTCAGGGTAATCCCTTTACCTTCATCGGGTTCCACCAGGCTTGTACCCATACGTTTTAGGGCCCGCACATATTGTGATATATTGATCTGGAGGGACTTCCTGGTATCCCTAAATAATCTCCCAAAAGGGGGGTTCCATTTCCCCCCCACCCCAAATATCACACTGTCTGTATCTGGGAAAACTTCTTGAAGCTTTTAAAAATTGGTAGAGTTCAAGGCGAGCGTGTTGGTAAAGCAAGCTATGAACTCATTCTTTCTCCGGGTTAAAGGTCCTCAGAACTTTTACGACACGCACACAGCCTCCTCATCAATAAATTTAAACATTGAAACATTGAAAAATTTAGAAAAAAAAAGAACTCATCAGGATCCCTCACCACTTGTGTGTTAGTCAGGTTCGTTTCTGAAATTTTCCCAAATGAATTTAAAAACAGTTTGGCAATTTTCCTTTCAGGGGGCACAGCAATTTCTTCCTTGCGAAAAACACACCCTCCTTTTCATGAAAAAATCTAAATTTATTTTATCTTCTTCACTGACACACCAGTTCCCTGAAGCCTCCTGTTTCTGGCGAATGTAATTTAATATACTGTTCAAATAAAGCTGTTTTTTTCAAAATGCCACACTTCATAATTTTTATCACTTTGTAACCCTTTTCCCTAGCCCCTTTAGTTAAAAGTACACCAGGTTCCCACCCAAAGGCCCCCCTCATCTGTGTATTGCAGGGGGCCAACTGGCGGTATTTTGCAAAGGGGTTCACAACAAAACATCAGTTTTCCACCACTTTCAGGGAAAAACAGGAAAAACAGCCCCCAGGGGGGAGTTTTTAAGCTTGGCCCAAAGTCTTGAGATTTAAAAAATTTTATAAAATTTTGGGGGGCCAAAGGATAGGTTTTTTGACAAAGGGGTTGGCTGGGAAAAAAATAATATTTTATCTCCTCACCCCCCCTTTTGGCTTGTAATAAAAACTCATTTTTTTCGAAAAAAAGAGCATCTTGGGTTTATGGCTTCTGGGAAAATATTCAGCAAAAACTGTTTATTGTTCATCTGTTTTTTAAATGGTTTCTCCACTATTTCCCAGATTGTCCTTTCAAACCCCAACATTTAGTTCAGCAGCCCTTTTTTTGGGGTTTAAAAAAACTCATTTTTCCCCACCAGAGGGTTTCCCGTCCTTGGGGGGCAGGACACTCCATGAAAAAAACAAGCAAAATTTAAAAACTGTTTCTTTACCATTTATACAGGTGGCCATAAGAAAATATTTGCCAGCTTTGACCTCTCCACCTTTTTAAACATGCTAATCTGAATGTTTTTTTTTGTTAAAAAGGGATAAAGCCACTAATTCAGGGGGTTAAAACCCCATTATTATGGTACCTATCAGGCTGTGGGGTTCAAGGGTATCCTCTTTCCCAAAATAAAGCGGTACATTGCAAAAAACTAGCCAGTGAGGGATGTAAAGGGGTTTTGGCTCCACTTTTTTTCCCCTCCCACTTCTTTTAAACCTTTGTCAGATTATACATTCTGTTTTTCAAGCTTGTCAAGAATATTGAAACCCGCTGGAAAAGAATGCCAACTCTTTTCTCATGTCAAAAGTTTTTGTTTTGTTTTTGCATACCATGCTAAAAAAGGTTCCTGTTCCCCAGGGTTCATAAACTGAACACCATAATCTTAGCTTTTGGGGATAGGACCAACATAATCCCAGTTTTCAGGGGTATTGAAAAAAAGTGGGAAATGTTTTTGGGGCCGCCAAAACCGAGGGCCTTTGGAAGCTTCAGGGGCCTGGAGGTGACTGAGGGAATCAATGAATTTCAAACCTAACCCTTTCACTGTAATACATATCAGCTTCCCTCCTTGAGCAATAATATCTACATCCAGTTTTTCTTTGATCATTTGAAATAAAGTAAGAATCATAACATTTTGAATTATGGGCAATGAATGTGGTATCAGCAAACTGCCCATCTGTTATGAAAGTCTTGATAAATAAAATACATCCCCGACCCCCAAATTATGTTTAGCAGGGGGGCCCTTGGGCTTTTCCTCCTCCCCCGGGTCCTCATTTTATGCCCCTTTTTTTTCCTTTTACTTGGTTTGAGACCCTCTTTAAAAAATCACAGTTTCCCCTTCAAAAGGCTTTAGCAAAAAAATAATTTGGGACATGGACACCTGTGCATTGATTTTCAATTCAAAAAAAAAATTTCCTGGTGGAGGTATGAGGGTACTTAAGGCGTTTCATGAACACAGATGTTTTTATCCTTTTTAATAATCCCCCAACACACAGAGCATTGTCTTCCTCATCACCCCCACAATGGTCAATTTTACATAACGGCCACATTTCTGGCAGAACTTCCAAGAAAAGTGACCTTCTTCTCCAAAGCCAGGGTTTTATGTCTGTTTTGACAGGCCTTGGGTTACACAACAGCTTGCACTTAAGCATCTTTCCATTTTTTAGGTAGAGGAAAAACGGTTTCCACACATCGACAAGGGGGATACAGTTATGGGTTTTTTTACACTATTTCAATATGTGCAGAGATTCCGGGCCAAAAAAACCTTTCACATTGATACCCATAAAAATGCCCATCAATAATCAGTGTATGTTTTTTAAAACCGGGGCCCTTTTAAAAAACCCCCGCCATTGTCAGAATAAGTGCAACATATATTTACCTTCAAATGCTCTTAACAAGTGAAATGTCACTAAGGGATACTTTTTTTCAACCCAATAAAACCCCATGCAGTTTGCTAATTTAAAAAGTTCTGCATCAGTGGGGATTTCACTAGCCATTACTGCCACAAGACTGGCACAAAGCCAATTTTGCCCCCATTTTTTTACCAGGGGTTTTTTTTTAGCAATGATTGAGCTGTAAGGAATAGACCGATGGCTCTGAACGCCCCCCCCCCCTGGGAGCACGCACAATGGTGACAACCAGACTGAGTGTTCCATTCACAATCTCCATATTACTTTGTAGGAGTTTTCTTCTAGCAAAAAAACCCCAGCATTCAAAAAATCCCCCTCGGTCCATCAGAGGATTTGCTAAACCAGGGCCTGCAGACAACTGAATATATCCCCAAAAAATCTGGCATTAGCGTTATCCAGAACTTCTGGATAGCCCGGTGTAGCGCAGCCACAGCCTCTGCATATGAACTTATGCGGTCAAATTTACAAATCTGAATTCTTCAGCAAACGAAAGCCTAACCTTATTGAACCACTCCCATTTTTAATCCCTCTCAAAAACCAGGGCTCTGGGTTATGTGGGGGTGGGGGGACGGGGGGGCTGGGATGTGGGGATGCTGGCTCTGGGTCTTGGGGGAAGGGGGGGGGGAACCCTTAGGATCCAGGAATTCTGGCCAGTTTTGTAAAGCCCCTGAGAGGGCATCAGACCAGCAGGTTTTTTTTTTTTCTTAGCCCCCCCTAGGAAAAAATTTTTTTTCTCTTTTTTTTTTTAAAAACCTTTTTCCCAAATTCTTTTCATTTTACTTTTTTTTCCTATTTTTGGAGCTTGAAAATGAATTGCCCCCCCCTACTTGCACATTTTCAAAAGGCGCATCAATAAACCAATAGTTGACTGGTTTTTAATAGTATCATCAAATGATTACCCCGCATTTAAACTTCTGTAAGCTTGTTCAGAGCTGACTGTAATTTTGTGCAGAGCTGCTAGCATGATGCTTCAGTTTCTCAGCCCCTGTTGAACACACACAATTTCCCCCTTTTTAAAAAATCCTGTTCAACCATTTTTAAATAAATTGCAGAAGGATTCAGGTCTTTGTCTTTTATGAGCTGGTTCTTCACTGTTGTTAAAACAGAGGGAAAACCCCGGGTAGTAATTGAATCCCCATCTCTCTATATTTTTAAACTTTTTTACTGTCCCAAAAAAGGCTTATGATAACCATACTCACCAGTGGTCACAATTTTTTTTTTCACTTTTTGCTGGAGCGAAGGCCCCTTGGAATAATGCAAAAAAAAAAGAGCCCTATTAGTAAATTCTTTTGCTTTTGGGAGGACACCCTTAACCACCCAAACCCCCCGCCAATAAACGCAAATTTTGTTTTCCCCAAATAATTTTATTATCTTTTTTAGACCCTTCAAACTAACCTAAAAAAGGGGTGGGGGGAAAATTTGAGCCCGTTTTTCTTAGCTTAGCTTAGCTTAGCAGGGGGCCCAAATTTGGGGAGTAACAGACCCTTAAAAAGAAACATAACACTTTTCCCGCTTGTTCAAAGACATGGCAAATTTGAATTTCCCGGAAATCTTCCCAAAAACAAAATATGCACCTTTTCAAAAAACAACCCAAAAAGAGAAGTGATGTAGTGAGCATATCATGCTTCATTGAATCTGAAGGTAAAATAAACATGGGGCAGCCTGAACACAGGGGGAAACGGGCCCCGCATGGACATTGCTTTAACAGGCAGCTTGAGAGGATGTGAGACATCCCAATTGCCCAAAGGGAAAAAAAAGGTGGACTTTTTAAAAAAACTAAGTAACATGGGGGAACAAACATTAGTTCCTTTTAAATTTTTTTTCGTATGGTTTGGGACTCACCCCCCAAAGGGACCTTTAAAAAGAATATTTATTTTTACAACAAATTTTTTTATGGTTTAAAACGAAATTGAGCAAAAAAAGCCATTTTCCCTTCAAATAGATTATTTATTCCAAAAGGGCACTTAGTATGGGGACAACGTTTGAAGATGGACAACCAATGGGGGAAAAATTCTAACTATTATGGGGTTTGCTATTTCTTATGGGTTTTTGGAATGGAACCCCTTTTCAAGGTGAATTGCTCAGATCTTTCACAGTATTATGCAGAATGCTTGAAAAAAAAAGGACCCGGATCACACAAAAGCAGAAAGGTAAATCTATTTTTAAAGTGTAAAGACCCACATTTTTAATCTTAAAAATTTTTTTTTTTTTTTTAGGGGGATGGGTTTTCATGATGTTTGAACAACACACACATCCCCCAACCCATTATGTAAAGGATACTTTTTCCTTGTTTAAAAAAATTTTTAACCTATAGATGGCTTTTCTTCCCGTTTAAATATTTATTGCAATTCTAAATAAAAAAAATTAATTTTGAATGTTTTTTTGGTTTAACACAAAATCTAGCAAAAACATGCCTGGGTTGTACCATTTTAAACACACACGCACACACACACAGAGCATACACAAATAAAAAATTATTAAAAATTGTACCATTTTGGGAAAGAATGTAATCTTTTTCAGAAATTTAAATTTCCCCCCCAAAAAAATGCTTAATGGAATAGAAAAGAGAGAGAGAGAAAGAAGAAAAAAGGAGGAAGAGGTTTGACCCCCCACACAAAATGCACAGGCTTAGAATATGAACATGCTTCCCATCCTGGAAAGGGGGCTGTTCTTGTTAACCCCCAAGTTTTTAAAGCACAAGAAGGCTGTTTTATAGTGTTTACCAGAAAAGGCCCGGAAATACCAGCATTCCTTTTTTTCCTGTTTTGATCAATAGGCTTTATCTTTTCTTGCAAGGCCTAAAAAGCATCATAATTAAGGACTGATTTTACAAACAGTAGTTTTTTAATGTTAAAGAAGTCTGTTAGCCTAAAAATACATTTTCTTTTTCCTTTTTTTCAGATCAATAGGTTGCTATTTTTTTTTGCATAGGCCATAAATAAGCATAAATTAAGGACTGATTTTCAAACATAGTTTTTTAAAGTTAAAAAATCTTTTAGACAGAAAGGCCTGGAAATTTTATTCCTACTCAGGATTTGGAAAAGACAAATAAAAGAACAGATATTTTCTTTTATTCAACACTTTTATTTTTACAGAGGTTACAGCAGGTTTGTTTTTTTTAACAGTTAGGAACCATTTATAAGGTCTCTTTTTAATTACATTTACATAATTTTTTCTTTGTGGTACTTTAGCAGATTTTTAACATTGATAGGATTTTTAGCCCCCAATCATGCTGGTTGGTTTAAAATTATTTCATTTACTTTAAATGTTAAGAAGTTGTTTGCCTGGAAATTAATTCCTTTTTTTCCTGTTTTCAGATAATAGGTTGTCTTTCTTTTTCTTGCATAGGCCATAAATAAGCATCATAATTAAGGACATCTTACAAACAGTAGTTCTTTAATGTTAAAAAAGTTGTTTAAAGAAAGGCCCGGAAATTTTTTTTACCAGGGTTTTGGGAAAAAACAAAAAAAAGAAAAGATGATTTTCTTTTTTTAAATTTATTTTTTCAAGGTTTCAGCAGGTTTTTTTTATTCAACAGTTAGGAACCATTTATAAGGGCTCTTTTTTAAAACAGTTTAAAATAAATTTTTATATTCTTTGTGGTAGGCTTCAGCAGATTTTTGAGACATTGATAGGATTTTTTAGCCATCTGTGGTTAATTTAAAATTTTATTCACATTTCAGCTCTATAATGTTAAAAAAATTTTAGCCTGGAAATATCCAGCATTCCCTTCCCCGTTTTAATAAACTTTTATTTTTTTTGCATAGGCCATAAATAACATCATAATTAAGGACTGACTTACAAACAGTAGTTCTTTAAAGTTAAGAATTGTTAGCCTGGAAAAAAACCAGATTCCTTCTTTTTCCTGTTTTTTAGATCAATAGGTCTGTCTGATCTTTTTCTTGATAGGCCATAAATAGTTTTATAATTAAGGACTGATCTTACAAACATAGTTTTTAATGTTAAAAAATCTGTTTTGACAGAAAGGCCTAATTTTTGTCCTACTCAGGATTTAAAAAAATAAAAAAACAATATTTTTTTTTTAAATTTTTATTTTTCAAGGTTTCCCGAGTTTGTTTTTTTTAACAGTTAGGAACCATTTATAAGGTTTTTTTAATTACAGTTTCTAATCATATATTTTTTGTGGTAGGCTTAAATTTTTGAAATTGATAGGATTTTTTACCCTTATGCTGGGAAGTTTCAAAACTTTATTTACATTTCAGCTCATAATGTTAAAGAAGTTGTTAGCCTGGAAATATCCCGCATTCCTTCTTTTTCCTGTTTTCAGTCAATAGGTCTGTCTTTCTTTTTTTGCATAGGCCATAAAAAAGCATCATAATTAAGGACTGACTTTCAAACATATTCTTTTTAAAGTTAAAGAAATCTGTTTAAGAAAGGCCTGGAAATTTTATTCCTACTCAGGATTTGGAAAAAAACAAATAAAAAAACAGATGATTTTCTTTTATTCAACACTTTTATTTTTACAGAGGTTAAAGGTTTGTTTTTTTTTTTAAAAGTTAGGAACCATTTATAAGGTTTTTTTTAATTTCATTTACATAACTTAAATTCTTTGTATAGGTTCAGCAATTTTTAAAATTGGGAAATTTTTAGCCTATCATGGTGGTTGGGGAAGATTATACACGGTTTCTTTTTTTAATTCAAGAAGATTTTAAAGGGAACAATATATTTCTTGAAATACATGTGCAAAACTTATTTTTGATTTTTCCTAAAAGTTTAGATATAATTTTTTTTTCCACATTAGCAGGTGTGTACTGTACCCCCCAGATTTTTTTGACAAAGCCCAGCATTTTCTCTCTAATTTCATAAAGGACTTTTTTTATAATCACATAAAGGATGACTCTTTTTAAAAATTTCATTGCTCTCCATCTTTTCTTTGATGAAATGGGTGTGGCTTCCAGGCCCAAATCCTTTGCATTCTGACATGTGCAGGTTGTGTGGCCACCAGCTCTACAAAGAGCCAAAATTCAACAGGAAGAGTTTTAAAATGTGGCCCCTACAAAGTTCCCCATCCCCCCAAATTTTTCAAACCTGTATTTCTCCCATGGCTGCCAGCTTCAGCAATGCTGTTTCATGGCTCCTGGACAGTCCTTTCAGCAACTTGTACCTCACCACAGCTTGTCCCCGGCCAAAATGGAGAACAATGATTATTAGTTTCTGGTTCCCAGGGTCCCCAACTCTCCAGAAAGTTTTCCCCTTTTTCCCGCGTCACATTCTCTCTGAGAAAGTCTAAAATATGTGCCCAAATTTTGGGCCTTTCCCCTTTGGGGGACAATTCTCTTTTTGATCCAAAATATTGCTGAGGGGTGGTTGGGGCCCCCCATGTTGTCTCCGCAGGACTTGTCCCGGGGATAAAATGGCCGCTTCTCTCCCCCCAAATATTCTCCCAAAGGGGGTCTTCCTTTGGCCGGTTTACACACGTGCTCTGGGGGGAGGTCCGGCCCTTGGTCGAGGGTGGTGGGGGGGGCTTTGAGGGGTCCACGGCCCCCTGGACCAATGGCAGGCCCAGCCCGGGTCGCCCGTGATTGGCCGGCTGGGCCCAGGGGGTCACGTGGCTCCGCGGGGCCCCATGGGGAACCCAGTTTAAACGCCCCAGGCCGGACCACGTGGGTGGGCAGGGGTACGGGCCCCCTTCCCGGATTCCCGCCCAGATTCCGGGGGGGGGAGAGAAGGGCCATTATTTTTTGCACCCTAAATCAAAACCCTTTTTTCAGGTCATAAATCAATCAAATCTGACGGGTCGTAAAAAAAATAAATTTGAGGGTATAAATCACTTTTGACAAAGTCCCCCCCCTTCTACAACTCATATTTGAAAGCAACCCAAAAACTTTCCATTGGAAAAGACTGGGAGAAAAACTATTTTGCAGGACAATCCAAGGAAAATGGGGCTGTGCTTTATGTAAGATCAAAGTTATGTCCCAAGTTGGTTTTTGTAGATGATGAAGGTAGATGGCTAGGAGTGGAATTTAATATACGTGGGGATAAAAATTGGTGGTGGGGGTTTGTGTCCCAGTCCTGCAGAGAGGAATATTAATTGAGAATTACTAACTATAATTTCAGGTTAAGCTTAGTTGACCACAAAGAGAACATGAGTCAAAAGTACAATGCTGCAGCTAAAAAAGCCAATGCAATTCCGGTCTGTGTCTAGAGGAGTCTAGTGTCGAGATCAAGGGAAGTAATAATACCACTCTATTCTGCTTTGGTTAGACCTCACCCAGAATAATCCAGTTGTGGGGACCAGAATTGAAGGAGGATATTGAGAAGACGTCCAGAGGAGTGCAACCGAAACGATCAGCCGTCTGGAAACCTTGAAGCCCTCTGAGGAGCGGCTTAGGAAGCAGGGGATGTTTAGCCCGACAAAAAGAGGGTCAAGAGGTGAGATGAGAGCCACGCTGAAATCTTTGAAGGCGGAGCGAGCTTGTTTTCTGCTGCTCCAGAGACAGGACACGATGGAGCCATGGATTCAACGCAGAGGGAAAGAGATCCCACCTAAACCTCATCAGAAGGGCTTCCTGAGGGTAAGAGCCATTCGGCAGTGGAATCTGCTGCTGCTGCTGCCTCCGTGGAGCGTGGCGGAGTCTCCTCCTCCTTTGGAGAGATGGAAAGGGTTGCCGGATGGACATCTCCCCCAGGGAGGGTCTTGCGGGAGTGTTCCCGTGTGGCAGAAGAAGGGGGCTGGACGGGGTGGCCATTCTCTTCTCCTCCAACTCTGGGACTCCATGAAAGTGTCGGGGAGAAACGGAGAGACCGTCAGTAGACGGATGGGAAGGGTCGAAACGGACGATCTTACACAGAGCTTACAGGGATATACAGACAGTGTCTCCCCCCCCCCCGAATGGAAGCGTTTCCCTAATTACTCGAAGAAAAAGGAGGGTGAACGGATGCTACAGGTTTTCACTTTCTTAATGCTTCTGTTCTGATTCACCATTTACTCTGACAGGAGAAGTGTAATTCCCGAATTATTAGAGGATTTCAGGTTGTTGCTGTTTTAGGTTACTTCTAATATTTACAGTGAATGATTTTACCAATAATGGCCCTTTCCACACGCAGGCGGAGAAACGAGGTAAGCCACGCGGAAACGGGGCTTACCTTAATCCGTCGCCGCGTGGAGCAGCCCATTTCGCCTTTTCCAAAATGACCTCTGCCAGCTCTTTTAATATCCTAGGATGCAATTCATCTGGCCCTGGAGACTTGAATCCATCCGGTGTGGCCAGGCATTCCTGTACCACCTCTCTACCTATTTTGTGCCTCATTTCCTCTGCTTCCTCCCCTGCTCCTCAGCCGCCAGGTTGAGTGCTTGTATCCTTCTGGGAAAAAACTGAGGCAAAGAAGGTGTTAAGTAGCTCTGCCTTTTCTCTTCCCTCATGAGTCATTCGCCATCTTCTCTGCGCAGTGACCCTACTGTCTCCTTTTTTTTCCCTTTTGCTGCGGACATATTTAAAAAAGCCCTTTTTCTTGTTTTTAATGTCTCTGGCCAGCCTAAGTTCATTCTGTGCTTTAGCCTTTCTGACCTCCTCTCTACATCTCCTGGCTACTTGCTTAAATTCTTCTTTGGTGGTTTCCCCCTTCTTCCATTTCCTGTACATGTTTCTCTTAACACTCAGCTCAGCTGAGAGTTCCTTAGTCAACCATTCGGGTTTCTTCAGATGCCTTCCATTTTTCCTCCTTATTGGCACAGTTTTAGGCTGTGCCTTCAGTATCTCCCTTTTAAGGAACTCCCATGCCTCCAGATCTCCTTTCCCTTTCACTATTCCTGACCACGGAATTCCAGCCAGCAGCTCCCTAAGTTTACAGAAGTCCACTTTTTTAAAATCTAAGATGAGTGTCTGGCTACCCTTATCTTCTCCTTCCCACTGAATGCCAAATTCCAACAGGGCATGGTCACTCCCTCCTAAAGATCCAACCACTTCTACCTCATTCACAAGGTCATCCCTGTTGGTCAAGACCAGATCTAGAATATTTGATCCCCTTGTGGCCTCTTCCACCTTCTGGACCATGAAGTTGTCTGCAAGACGAGGAAGAAACTGGCTGGACCTTGCTGTCTCACTTCCATGCCACCAGATCCTCTGGAGATGCAGCCACAGATGCAGGCGAAACGTCAGGGGAACTACTAACAGAAGACGGCCTCAAAGCCCGGAAAACAACCTACGGATTCCGTCCTTCAAAGCCTTCGACTTTGCAGAAGAATAGGTGATGAATGATTAACGACTGTTAGTCAGACTGAGGAAAGAAGCTTGGTTTTAATAACTGACCGAGGAGTTGGAACGGTGAAGGTGTACAGAAATTTTGGCAAACGGTGTATAAAGAGATAAAAGAGAGAACAGGCATTGATTTACAAATAGGTCCGAGTTTAGCCTTATGATCTCTATTTGATAAGGTTAATTGTACCCCGGACCTCTAATCATTCGCTTGGCTGGATAGAGTCAAGATGGCGTCAGAGGCAGACACGTAGTAGGAGAGTTCCCTTGCAAGTTTGTTATTTAACTCCTAGAAATACTTTTAGAAACCTTTTAAGCTTCTAAACTCCCTTTTGGAATTGCTAATGATCAAGGAGTAAACCGTGGAATTGAAACAAGAGTCTCTAATCTTATCTGCTTTGGATAAACCATGAAGTCTGCCAAGGACAGAAAGACCTCAAGGAAGTTGGTTTTGAGAGAACTGGAAGTGAGGGGGAGACAATTACAGCGGAGCTTACTGTGAACGCTAATCTTCATATAGCTTGGGCAGACTGCGGGGATTTGGTCACTGGTGGAGAGACTGAACGGCCCTGCTTCTGTGCCATATTAACCGTGGTGTCTACAAGAATGGCATCTAGGAATAAGCTGGAACCCCCTCCTCTTGAAAGTATTTCTCCGGCTGGAGGTAAACGGAAAGAAAAAGACCAAGATAACTCAGTACTTCTCCCCCGATGGGGAGGAGGGGAGAAAGAATCAGCCATTAAAAACAGCATATTAGCTTCAAGCACCCAGGCTGATTTGTCTTCTTCTGAGCAGAAGCAGCGACATAAGTCTAAAAGGAATACCAAGGAAGGTTCTCCTCCCTGAACCTGGCAGTAGGAATTGCTCTTGCTGAGACCAGGCTATTAAATGAACGGCCCCAAATGGGTGAGGCGGATGGAGAGCAGAGAAAGGGAAAGCCAGAACAAGCCTTTGGGCGAGGGCCAGGGGGACATAAGGAAGGGGCAAGCTTGGAGAATCCACACAGGAACAATGAATGGTATGCTGGAGACATCCTGAGGATTGAAGAACGGCTTTGCTCCTTGTCCAAAAATATACAGTTTATTAAGTCCTTCCTAAATGATTGCACTGAGTTATTGGCCTTGTTTGTGAAGGTTTATAAAATACTGAATAACTCTTATATTAACTCAAAGGTGGAGCGTTTTCATAGCATCAGTTTCCACCCAGCAAAGCTAGCAGGAAGAACTATCCCCACACTGCTATATGCAGATGATGCAGTTATTCTTTCAAGAATACCTAATGGCCTTAAACGAGCTCTGAGAGAATGGTCTCAACTCTGTCAAGAAAATCCTTTAGTGCTTAACTATCCAAAAACTAAAATTATGTCCTTTGCGAAACATCTTAGGCAATTCTCTTGGCGGATAGACTCCCATAGGATGGAACGGGTTTCCAGCTTTAAATATCTGGGTATCGTCTTTCGCTCCTCAGGGAGTAGGAAAGCACGTGGGGATTCTGCTGCTCACGATGCCCAGAGGAGCTCAAGGGCCATTCGAAAATCTCTTAGAACTAAAGGTGGAGATTATGTTCCAGCTGCTTTAAAAGGCAAAAACAACTGCCTGGCTTTCCTATGGAGCCCAACTGGGACCCATCCCTAGCAATGTGATCTTGGAGCGCATGCAATCCAAGTGTCTGAGGTCAGATTTCCAAGTTCCAAAATGTTCCTATTGATGCTACTACTGGGACAAGGACACGCGTTTTGAGGCCAGAGGCCAGAATCTGGATGTCCACACTTCGTGACTGGCTGAGGCACCTTCTCCCAAAGGGGTCAGCTATTCCTGGTGTTGGAAGGAGTCCAGCCCTCCTGGACCAAGGCAGTCTCAAGGAACATGGTGACTCTGGGTCCCTCCCAAATTCTCTGCTTCACTTGGGCTATGACCAGCTGAGCAGCGGTTACGGTACATCACAGCATGGGGCAACACATGGATTCAGCCAGAGCTCCTTCGTTCATTGTCCGTTGAAAGCAACAAGTACTTACAGAAGAGCCAAAGGCTTATAGAAGCAACTTGAACGGCCAAGACATCGTGAGGCCTTCCTAGCTCCATGCAGGGCTTCTTCCTTCGGCTGTCCTCGATGGATGCTATAAGAAAGTCGCATTCTCAGAAAGAGGCTGTCCTTGTAAAACTGCTCAGACTTCAAACATGGACTCCTCCAGTGTTGGTTTTGCAGAGATTGACGGTTTGGCCTTATTTTGCCAGGACTTGGAAAGGCGTACGGGTAGATCTGATCCGTTCTATGTTTCCGTGTTGCTCTCAGGCACAGACCCCAAGATGACCCAGAGACCACTACGGTTTCTGTGCAGCAGCTATTAAAGGACGCTAAGCGATGATCAGTAATAATTGATATCCAAATATGGTGTCTGATTACTTATAGGTACTCTACTAACCATCTCCAGTTTTATGCATTCTCTAAAGTTTTGTGTCTTTAGTCTATATTCTCTGTGACTTCAGACCAGCACATAATGATAATGTGTTTAAACTAAATCTAATATTCACTATTTTAAGACTTCATTTATTCCATTTTAATTACTGTTTTAAACATTTTACCTTACTTTGTTATTGATCTAAATGTACACTTTATCATTTGCATACCCCTATTGTGCTGGTCCATGACTGTAAGAGAAAGATATTCATTCATTCATTCATTCAGTTGTACCCAGACAATGAAGGAGTTAATCACAAACTTCTTAACTGCAGCAAGGCTGATTGTTATTAAGAAGAATGGAAAACTGAGAAGCTTTGGAATAAAGGATTGGTCTGAAATGTGGGAAATTGCGACCAATGATACAAGACTAACACAACAAAAAGGAATGACTTTGAAGCAATATCAAAATATATGGAAAAGGCTTTAGCGAAAGAACGACATATAGCATCTGCACAACTACAATTTTGGGAAGCAGAGTCAGTGGGAAGAGAATTGGCTCTGGGTTCACCTTAAGTGACTTTTATGGTTAATAACAGGGTCATATATAGTATTAGCAATAGGCTGAATATAGTTGAAAAGAATAGATTGAGGAAGGAAATTATTATACACAAATAGAAGGACAAGGAGAGTAATTCTCATCTATGAAATAAAAATATATAATCAATAGGATATATGATAAATCAGGAATAAGTATACGATAATATGGAGAGAAATGGTAACGTAAGCTATTTGTCTTGCGACTCTCCCTTTCCACATTTATGTTACCCACGTGGTGTTTTTGTTTTATTCTGCCATGTATTGCTCTTTATTAGATAACTTAACTAAATAAATCGCCTCAAGATGTTAGGTGACTTGACTCTTTTCTTGTTAATGGTAAGACCTTCTTCTTCGGATTCTGCATGAAGGAGATTTTAAATCTTCTCTCTCATGCGAGGCGTAGCGTCATTCGATGACGTTGGCTGCTTGCGACAGAGGGGTGGAGAGCCTTGTTTAGTGGTGTGTAATTTAGAATAGCTTATTTTTGTCTAGTTTGATTGATGGTTTTGGTTCATATTGTATACATCATACTGTTTTGTGTAGGCTTTTTTGGTGTGGCAGTTGCTTCTCTATGGTAGTTGTTCTTTCAGTAAAATAAAAATATGACTTTGGTTTTAATTAAAGATTTTGTAATTGGTCAAGATGACTGCTTATTTAGTATCGGTCATTTGCAGAGAGGGCGGGAAACAATTTTTAAATTATTTGTGTTTTCCTTACTTTTGCTAACTCTGGTTATGACATTAACCAGTTAGAATCTATAGCTTTCTTTTGTATTGTTCTGTTCTCTTCCTCTTTCCTTGCCTATTGCTCGTGCTTTGTAGTTTTATCTTTTGCATTATTTTAGTGTCATTCATCACTGTTCCGTTCTACTTTTCTTCTTGTCTATTACACAAAATTTTAAGCAAGAAAGCAAAAGAAGTGGAGCACAGAAAGTGGTGGAGGAGGCAGCCTTTGGCGGCTTGGGCAGCTCTGGCCCCTCGGGGGGGTCGGGATGGGGGGCAGCGGGGGGCAACAGTTCCACGGTGCACCAAAGAGGGGAGCTACACGGAGGATGGGTTGGGGTCCCGTGGCCCCTGGCTTCCACACGTGTCTCGCACGGCTAAGGCTCGGGGGACACGGGATGCTCCTCCTGCGGCCTGCTGAAGGAACCACGGTGCGCCACCACTGCTCGGGAGGGAAGGGAGGAAGGGAAGGGGGCAGCAGACGAGCAAGGAAGGGGGAACGAGCGGAAAGCAGGAGGAGCGGAGAGAGTCCCTTCTGTCCCCGTGCCCACCTGGAAAAGGGAGGGAGAGGGGGTGGGCTTCTCGGCTGGGCTGGGTCACCCCTTACGAGGATGACCACATAGACTGGATTCTGGAGAGCCCATGCCGGAGGTGAAACCTGAAGGGATCGAGCGCGGGCTGAGTCCTGACGGCGCAGTGGGGGGGGGCCCCTCTGATCTCTTGGCCGACCACATCCTCTTTGCCAGAAGACTCCATTCCCCACAGAGCTCCAGCCACCCACTCCATCGTCTTCCTCTCTTGGCAGGCTCCGTTCCCAAGAGCTCTCGGCTTCCAAAAAACCATCCCGTCCTTGTAGCCCCTCCAAGTCGCTCACTTCTCCTCGGGGGTCTCTTGACCACACTTTTGAAAGAACCCCTTCGATAGGACTCCTATGGGGGGCCCCATCTGTGAGAGATCGTTTTCCACAACAAAGGGGGTTGGGACCTCGTCTAGAGGAAGGTCGCCTCAAGAGTCTGGGAGAGCTGTTGAGGGTGGGAGTCCACTGGAAGGAGCACCTTCCCCGCAGGAATGGGCTCAGAGGAGCAGCCGGAAACGCACAAGTTCGAGGAAGAGTTTGTTCAAGTAAAAGCTCGCAAACCTCAAAAAGTGGAGGCACCTCCTTCCAGTTAGTGCTGGAAGAACATTGCTTACAAAATGTAGAAACAAGCGAAGACGGCAGAGACCCAACAAGTGCTCCGGTATACTCGTAGTGTGGACCGAGTCTGAGAGGTGGTCTCCCCTTTGTCCCCAGCCTCAATTATCACCAGGTCCAGCTCTGGACGACACCTTGCTACCAAAAGGACCCGAGTTTCGACTCCCATGGGCTCTGGTTCTCAACTCGTGATCCGATTGAGGGCCTTGAAATCGTCATCTTGATCCAAAATCCACTGAACAGAGAAGACAGAGAAAGCACAGGTTGAGTTCCCTCCCAGCATTATCCTTGTTGACTTGAAGTGGAAGGAGACCCCCCCGCCCCCAGACCTTCCTTTGACCCTATGACTGTGCAACCCAAGGACCATATAGGACCAAGGGCCCTGGAATACTGTGGAGTTCTTTCTCCTCCAGGCCTGAATTCTCTTTGGTAGCCCAAAGTAGGGAGACCTGCTGAATCTGGAAGAAAAAGTGGGCAAGTGTTCAGTCACCGCTTCGACTCTCTCATCCCACAGGTTTTCTCTCAACAGAATGACTAAGGGGACTCAAGCTCCAGCCCCCTCCGTGGCAGGAACTTCCTTTCTGAGACCATCCCTAGAGTGGGGGGGTCTAAAAGAAGGAGACCCCCTGATTCAGGCTCCGTAGAGGGCAAGGTCTTCCTCTGAGGGGAAATCAGTCCATGGGACACAGCTCCTGGGGCTCTCAACAAGTGCTTCACCATCATGGAAACTAGGATTCCTCTCCGTTCGAGTGGATTGGGTTGCTACTGTTAATCCTAGGAGATGACTATAACTGTAAACAGTTAAAGCGACCCAACCCTCAAGTACTTTACTTGCAAAATAAGAACCTCAATGAAATGAAAGTCTCCCTTCTCCTCTGGCCAAAACCAAGGACAATTCCCACCATGAGAAGGACCATCTGACACCAACAGACTTCCTTTTCCCACCCAAGGCATGAAGTTTTTCTAAATGATACTGAAATCTTTAAAAAGCGGATGGAAAGAAAACTCACCCTCATTTGCCACATTCAATAACAACTATAGAGCCTGGGAAGGCCCATCTGGACATGCCTGCTTTAGAGTGCTTGCTCTTATGAAGGTCCTCTCCGAAGGAAAGAGGTGGCAACCCCAATTTAGATTGGCAAACACAGCTCAGAGAAGAAAAATATAAGCCACACTTCTAAAAAAAAGGGCCAAGCGCTTGGGAGCAGGTTTCGGATTTGGAGAGAGAAAAGGAGGACTATCTTAGCTGTGGATCCCCCAGTCCATTTCCTAGTCATCTTGCACCTTTTCTATCACAGGTATAAAGGAATTTGGAAAGCTTGCTTCGCTCTTTCATCCCCTTCCTCACCGGTAAGTAGACATACTGCGGTGCCGACTGTCTGCTTGCCTGACGACCTTCAATCCGCGCCTGAAACGCAGCCCTCTGGCTGCGTCGGTAGTGAGATCAATGGCTTTCACGATGATGGTTTTTGTCTGATTGGCAACTCGCCTAGACATCAGGTACTCATCCGCAAGAAGCCGACTGAGCTCTGTAAGGGAGGAAAGAAGAAAGAAGGAGGAAGGGAAGTAGGGAGCCCTGGTGGCGCAGTGACAAATGCCAGTACTGCCGGCCGGCAGGGTTTGGACTCGATCCTGCCCCGGTTCCAAGAAGGTTGGACTCAGCCTTCCATCCTTCCGCAGGTCGGTAAAATGAATCTTCACTTGTTGGGGCATGTATAGAAATGTTTCGAAATACATGCTATTTGTAAGTTGTTCACCGCCTCGATCCATACTGGAGAAGCACAATCTCAAATAAATAAGAATCTTTTTAAAAAGTAGGTGGTGGATTGGCACACAGACCCCGATGGGAATCTTTTTCCCAGAACTCCGTCCCACCCCCACAGACCCTTTCCCGCTGCTTTCTTGACTCACAAATTCAGGTCTCCCATCCCCACAGACCACAGCAGTATTTAGAGAAGAATCCGCCGGCCTTGTGCACCAGATGACCTGAGAAAAAATTCAGAGAGAACACAAGAATAGCGATGCTCTCTCCAGCCTCTGCATCTCTGGCTGCAGCAGAGTCGTGGCGCTCCCTGGCGCTCCCATTGCCCCAGGAAGGAAAAGGGCACCCAGAGGACTCCAGATGGTGCTTTTCTGTGGTGGAGGGAGACCAAAGAGCATGGCTTCCAAAAAAAAGGGCTGCAAGATGGTTCAGTGGCAGGTGCCTGAAGGGCCATGTCCTTTCCTGCACAAGGCCCTCTGAGAAATTTCTCCTCCCAAGTGAGCCTCAAAGGGGCCAGACCTCCCAGGGAGAGCCACTCCCAACAACATGGCTCCCGTCTTTGTTGGCCGAGAATCAACTGAACCCTCGCAAGTCCACTGGCCATCATCCCAGCTTGCGTTGTAGTTCCGGATCTGGGGTGAAAGACCAGAGTCGGAGTCGGACCAGCTAGGACCACGGGCTGAATGCCGTGCCCCTAAGCAGCCTCCAGACAGCCCTGGGGCTTCCACCGCGGCTGGCAGCACTTGTGGAGGCAGTTCCCTTGCGAAGTGTCCTCTACAGAAGGGCCCCCTCTAAGGCGCCACTGCAGGAGGCTCGTTGGTCCCAGAGGGTGGCCTCCGCTGCCTTGGAAGGAGACGGAGGAAGACACGGGAAACTAGATAGAGACCTGCTTGGAAAAGCAAGAGGACTGCAAGACCCAGGCAAGCAACAGAACCTCCAAAGCCTTGGCCTCCTCACCTGAGCCACCCCCACGTCCTTCATCCTACAAGCCAGCACAAGTATGACAAGAGCTTGCAGATGATACTGACACGTCTGGGGAAGGTCTGGGTCCCTGGAAGAAGTGCCCATAAAAGGTGAGGGCTGACCTCCCGGGATTTCGGGCACCTCCTAAGAAGGAGAGAGGAGAGAGGGACCAAATTTCATAGGGCAGGAGACGGTTTGGCCACCCGGCGCCTTGTATGAACCTTCCTTTCATGGGTTGGGAAAAAACGAAGGAAGAAACACCCCACCACCACCAACCAAGAAGAAGTGAGCAGAAGCAGAGACTTCACGTGAAGCAAGAGGCCCCGGTAAATTGGGCAGATCCCACACTAGGATCCTTCCATTTAACCATTCATCAGCTCTCTAGGATCCTCGAGATTTCACTGCAGGTAGGAGGGAGTTCAACAAACAAGGAGACATTGGGAAAGGCTAGGCTTGACATGATAGAGACGCTTGCTTGCTTGCTGAGGGAGAGAAGGGCAGAGGACTCTCACATCCAGCCCTTCAAGAGCAGAAACTGCCCTGACCATTTCTCCATCCACCCCTCTCCTAATCACCCGGCTTACCCGGAAGACAAGAAGTTGTTCTCCGGCTTCCCAATGGCCCGTTCGTCATCCTCCAACCTGGGGGCCTCAAAGAACAGCTTCACCAGGGCGGGGAAGATCTCTGGGAACCACAGACTAATCCCATGCTCTTCAGGTGCACAGGATGCAGGGGGTGACCCAATCGATGGCTTAGGGTGGGCTTCACCTGTGAGAGAGAAGGAGATTTAGGCCTTAACAAGTGTGGAGAGGTGCTTCTCCAGGAGGAAAAAAGTTCTGCCTCCTTCCCCTGTCCCCCAAAACAAGGTGCAGACAAGGAGAAAAGCTGGGTCGCCTCAGAACTCTCTGGAGATCTCCTTCTCCTCACGATCATCTGATGGGACTTCCTTCTACCTGGAAGACCCCAGGAAAGCCAGCGAGGGGAATGGGTGGGCCAGTGCAGCTGAGAATTCTTCTGGGCAGTGAGGTCCTTACCGTGGCTGCATCCGAAGGGTGAGGGCCTTCCTTCACCGTGGCCAGGAGCAGTTCCAGCACCTCATCCACACTGCACTCTGGTGAGGTGATGACTGCCAGTATCAACTCGGTACATTGCCTGGGAAGAGGAACAGGGAGTGAGAGTGGGGCCCCACAGGGATAGGGCACAGGACTGGACATTCCTGGAAAGAGAGAGAGAGAGAGAGAGAGAAAGAAGAGGCAGTCTTGTTAACCCTTGTGCACTCAAGAGAGTGCTTGATGAGAATCCCAAGTGTTTCTTAGCCACCGTTCACTGCGTTCTATGATCTCTGCAACGGGCCCCGCAGATCAGCTGCCGAGGCGATGTCAAAGGACCTGGCAGCAAGGGAAAAAGAAATAGAGGAGATCAGGGCACCTGCAGGAGCCCTGCAAAGGCTTCTCAGGGCTGAGAGGGAGTGGGAAACACAGTGGGGGGTGCTCACTGAAAAACAGGCCCCTTGTCTGAATCCAGTTGGTTCCCAACCAAAGAGAGGGGCCCCTTCTCTGAGCAGCTCTACCCCATTCAGCAGAAAGACGCTTCTTGGTGGTGGCCCCAGGGTTTGCCAGGAAGCCCTCCCTTACCTTCTCCGGGTCACAGAGGGCCACCCCAGAAGGTAAAGACAGGCCACTGCCTGTCTCATACAGAAGTCCGAGGTGCTGGGCGGGGGCAAGGAGTTAAAGAGGACTGGGAATGGCAGCCACTCCACCCTCATCCTCCAGGCTGCTGCTACTATCCGAGGCAGGACGTCTCTGGGATCCTGGGAAAGACAGTTGTGGGGGAGGAGTGAAATGTGGGACTCCCTTCCGCTCACCAGATGCAACCCAAAAAAGAGTGAGGGAGAGAGAGGAAGACCCAGGGAGGAAAGAAAAGACAGCTGTATCAAGGGGGGGAGGCAATGGACAATGGGAAGGAGTGACTGGGTTTGAAGGCCAGGGAGAGGGGGGTGGTCCAGCTTCAGTAGCCTCTTCTCCTGACTGGGAAAGAAAAGGAGAGAGTGCCATCTTGTCATTGGGCTCAGGCAGCAAAGGTCCTTGGGTGGGAGTCTGTTCTGAAGACATTTCCCTAAGGAAGGAGGGAGAGAGAAAATGCCACCCTTCCCGTTTCTAGCCCCTCTTCCCTTCCTCACCTGGAAGAAGAGTGCGTCCTCATCAGGATGTGGCCTGATGTTCTGCCTCCTGTCAGAGGAAACAATATACAGTCCAGTGGTCAGGATGGGAACTCACCCCAAAAGCCCTCGCCACTCTCCTCCACTCCAAATGAACAGATTAAGCCAACCAGGAGAACTGATACTGCAAGGAAGTTAGCAAGTCCCCTGGAAACAGACAAAGCCCCAAAGATCTCTCCCTGATAACAGTGGAGAGACACTTCTTGGAACTGGAAAATGTACTACAAAGATAGGACAGCTTAGAAACAAGGCAAAAAATTAGGGAAAAAACTCCGAGCTTCAGAAAAACAAAAAAACAAAAAAAAAGCTTCAAGATTTCCAGAAGTCTGACATCTCTTAGTTTGCTTGGTGCCTTGCTTGCTGACCAGACTTTGCCCCCTTACCAGCGTGATCACGGGCAGAAGTGAGGCATTGCTCTCTGGAAAGCAGGAGGATGGGCCTGGCCTCTTTGGGGCAGGAAAGGAGGCCCCAAACTCATTTGCACAGCTGCCCTGAAAGCTCCTTGCCAAAGGGTAAAATTCAGGGGATAGGTCTCCCTGTGACTAGGTTGTTCTTCTGTGCCCTAAACTCCCAGACAACGTATCCCAACAGTCTTGAACCTGGAAAAAAAGTATATTTTGAGTCACTGGTCTGGATCTCCACCTCTTCCATGGGGACTGATGTCCTCCTCCCACTCAGCTTAGGACCCTGAGGAGACGTCTTCTGCTACCACGGAGCCCTGGCAAGAGAAAAAAAATAAGCAAACACTGACACTTCCACTAAAGGGCTTCATCTTCGCCTGCCATCCCTTTCTCCGGAGCAGCTCAATTGGCCTTTGAAATCTCAGAATTTCAGAGAAACCAAGAGAAACCGTGGTTTTCATTGGGATCTGATTTCCAGCATTCCTGACCACTGGCTAGCCTGCCAGGGGCTGCTGGAAGTGACAGTCCAACAGAACCCAATGGCCAGAGGACCCCAGCAGGCCCCCTGAAAGCAGTGGGAAGACAATGGAAGGCTCCTGCGCTGAGATGCCTGGCCCTGGGTTGACTCAGCTTCTCCTGGGGAGCAAGGAGTGGGAAGAGGATGGAGGAGTGGAGAAGAAGCTTCCATCTTTCTCTCATGGGTGACCAACTACCGTCAGGAAATTCTAACCCCCAGTCCAGCTCCTGTCCCTGCAGACTGACAGGTATGTGTTCTACAGGCTTCCCTGGCATCTGCGAAGAGGTTGGAAGAGAAAGAGGCAGCTGGAGAGGAGTGCCAGCCAACCGATCGGGGACTGGAGGATCCAGGGGTCTGTCTCCTTTGGGATCTCTTTCTTCCCGTCTCTTTCCTCCCCAAAGCTGCTTTGCAAAGGAGGAGAAAGGGGTTGGCCGCTGGCCACAGAATGTCTCAAAGAATCCACCTCACCGGATGGAACAACCAGGGCTGAAAACTGTAGTGATGACTTGGAGGCCAAAGTGCAAAGGCAGAGCCTCCCTTTGGTCCTTCCAAGCCCCCTCATCTCTCTGGCTGGGCGGGCAAGGCGGCGGGGCTGTCTACCCCTGGGTGCAGGGACATGGAAAGTCTCCTGTCAAGAAGGGAAGGGAGGGAGGGAGGGAGGGAGGGAAGGGAAAGGAGGAGGGGCCCTGCCCTGAAAGGGAGTGGGGAGCTAGAGAGAGGCCTTACGTCCGACCGGGCAGCTCGAAGCCTCCTCTTCATACCAACCGTCCCCGCAGAGCGGACGCTCTTCCAAGCTTATCCGAAGGAGATGAATGGAGAAACTCTAGGAGGAAGAGGAGGGCTACGCTGAGGCCACCGCCCCAAAGGGGCCTGAAAGGAGGAAGGGGCCCAAACCAGCAAGAAGATGGACCCCCACACACACACGGTTGATACATGATCCCGACTCTTCTTCTGTCGCTTGCCCTGAACCGCCTCAACAGTGCGGCCATCACTTCTAAAAGGTCCAACAACCCAGTCACTGGCAGGCGAAAGTGAGGATAAACAACCCAAAAAGAGCCACCCCGCCACAACCACTACCAGTAACGCAATGGCCCAACCGTCTTCTCATCTCCACAGCAACCATGGAAGCAAACAAAGGCCTGGAATTCTTGCAGAAAAAACCCTTTTCTGACAGAAAAAAAAAAAAAAGCATGGAGGCTACATCTGTATATATATGTAGAGGCTAAATGGGGGAGTTTAGCTACCATGGGGGTAAATGTTAAACCCTTTTGGGGATGGGCCAACCATTTCTGCAGATCCTCGAATCCTTCAAGGTTCCAAATTGGGGCAAATCCAAATCCCTGTGCAAAAATAGGTAAACCCAAATTTTTCAAATCCACCAACCAAAAATAGGGTTTTGTTAAAGTTCTGTTTTAAAAATGTTTTTAAAAGTTTTTTTTAACAATTGCTTTTTAAACCCTTTTTTAAAAAATAATTTGAAAGGTTTGAGATTCAGATATGGATTTGGAAAATTCTGGATTTGCCCCATCCCTAATTAAACCCTTCGATAAGAAATTAAGAAAAATGACTAGTTAATAGATGTGCAGGTCCAGGGCTATGGATATAGGTCAAAATACAGCTTTGAATTTATCTGTTCTATCTGAGCATTCTGTATGAATGATTAAGGACACAGTACGATGGAATTTTTAAAATATTGTAAGGAATATTTAGATCAATTGAGATAAATGTGTAATTAAAGAAAATAAGCCTTTATGAGATAATAAAAAAATATAATTGTATAGTTCATTAAATTGGTATAATTTTTTTAGTATGCTTTTTTTTTGGGGGGGAGGATTTTGCTTCCCTTTGTGATGTATGGTTTTCTTACTCTTTTTTCTGTTTTTTTTTTTCTTTACTCTCTTTTTTATTATGTTGGTCTATTTCCTAATAAAAAGGTTGCAATCTTTTTATTTGGAAATGACCAACATAATAATATTACATTGTGTGTGTGTGTCTATCTCTCTCCCTCCGTGGTTATTTGTGTATGTATGTGGGTGAAGGGGGAAAAAAATGAGACTAAAAGCAGCCATGCGTCTAGTTCAAAAGAAACCTACACCAGACAATCACACAAAGAGGCTAAAGCTAAGAGGCAATTAGAAAAAAAATACCTCTAAAAAGGCTCAGTCTGGTCTGAGCTGGAAAAATCAGCAAAAGGGTCAAACTCAGCTACTCTTTGGAATATTGGATCTGGCGTGCTGAAGGAGCATAAGCTACCATTTGACATTCCCATTCCAGCTTCAGTTTGGGAGGACTTTTATACTGTTTTGTTTGCTGACTCCAACCAGGACCCCACAGGAAAGAGAACCCTTGTGCAAATACTACCGTTAGTTCCTCCCCTTGGCCACCAGAGTCAGTGACAGAAATTGAACATATCATCCAGTCATTAAAACCTAATAAAGCTCCTGGTGAAGATTTTCTGCCTCCAGGACTTTTGGGGGCCTTTACTGACCGGTGGGCACCATTGTTGGCAGAAAGGTTTACAAAACATAGACAATACTGGCCATCTTCCAACAGGATGGGAACTTTCCGCCATAATTCCCATATAAAAAAAAGGAGATAAGGAAGATCCCAGAAACTATAGACCCATCAGCCTTATTGACATAACAGCTAAGATGTATGCAAAACATCTCCTAAATAAAATTGAGGACTGGATAACTGAGAAGAACATTTTAAAGTGGAAAAAAGGCCCTTTAATCTGGATACTCTAAAGTTTCTGTATGAAGGAATCAAACTTCACCAACAGGGACTGGGTAAAACATTTCCCACCCAAAAAACGGGAATCCCCAGGCAGTCCAAAAAGTAAAAAACGGGTTGGCCGAGGAGCCCAGGACAAGTCTCAGAGGAGGCGAGTTTTTGGTTTTTGGGGACTCTTTGCTAAGAGGAACTGAAACAGCAATCTGCAAAACGGACAAGCTCAATCGAGAATTTCTTTGTCTTCCTGGGGCCAGGATCAACCACATAACGGAGAGGCTAACCAGGCTAGTCAAACCCACTGACTATAAGCCCCTCATTTTGGTTCATGTGGGAACCAATGACACTGCGAAAGACCTTTTAAAACCCCATTGCAAAGGACTACGAGCGTATGGGGACCAAGTTTTAAAGGGCCTTGGTGTGCAGGTGGTTTTCGTTTTTCTCCTCCCTGTTCAAGGAATTCGGCGCATGTAGGGAAAGGGCAATAGTAGAGGTCAACAACTGGCTCCGCACATGGTGCCGCCAACAAAAGGTTTGGGTTTTTGGAACATGGCCTGAATTTCCATGAACATGGGCTTCTGGCAAGGGATGGGCTGCACCTCACAAAACTGGGCAGGGGAAATTTTTTTCAAACAGTCTTGCAAGGAAGATTAAGAGGTCTTTAAACTAAGATACACTGGGGAGGGAGACAATATTATTCAGGGCAAGGACTAGGGGAACACGGGGGAAAAGGCCCAAATGATACTGGACAAGTAGTACAAGCGGCCAATGGGGGGGGAGGAGAAACAATAGTACAGGACTTGCAGGAAGGGCCTGGGGGTTTTAAATGTCTCTACACTAATGCAAGGAGTATGGGAAACAAGCAGGATGAGCTTGTACTCCTATAAAGAAAATAAATACGATTTGATAGGCATCACTGAGACCTGGTGGGATGAGTCTCATGATTGGAATATAGGAATAGAGGGGTATAGCCTATTTTGTTTAAAAAAAGACCAAACAAGAAAGGAGGAGGAGTAGCCTTGTATGTCAAGGATGTTTTCACCTGTGAAGAGATCCTGGGCTTAAACCCAGAAAGCCAGGTAGAGAGCATTTTTGGGTAAGAATTAAGGCAGCGAGAAACAATAGGGATATTCTGGTGGGGGTTTCTCCAGACCTCCAACCCAGGCTGAGGACTTGGATGACGCCTTCCTCAACCAAATGACTGAACATTCAAAGAGGAGAGATACAGTAATAATAGGAGATTTCAATTACCCAGATATATGCTGGCAGTCAAACTCTGCCAAGACAGCAAGGTCCAGAAAGTTTTTGCTTGTCTTGCAGACAACTTCATGGTCCAGAAGGTGGAAGGGCCAAAAGGGGGGAATCAAATTTCTAGATCTGGTCTTGCCCAAAACAGGGATGACCTTGGAATGAGGTAAAAGGTGGTTGGATTTTTAGGGGGGAGTACCATGCCCTGTTGGAATTTGGGATTCAGTGGGAAGGAGAAGATAAGGGTAGCCAGACACTCGTCTTAGTTTTTAAAAAAGCGGATTTTTCTTAAACTTAGGGAGCTGCTGGCTGGAATTCCGTGGTCAGGAATAGTGAAAGGGAAAGGAGTTCAGGAGGCATGGGAGTTCCTTAAAAAGGAGATTTTGACGGAAAGAAAATTTCCAAAAGGAGGAAAAATGGAAGGCATCTGAAGAAACCAGAATGGTTGACAAAAAAGAACTCTCAGCTGAGCTAAGAGTTAAGAGAAACACGTATAGGAAATGGAAGGGGGGAAACCCCCAAAGAAGAATTTAAGCAAGTAGCCAGGAGATGAGGGAGGAGGCCCAAAAGGCTAAAGCACAGAACGAACTTAGGCTGGCCAGAGACATTAAAAACAATAAAAAGGGTTTTTTTAAATATGTCCGCAGCAAAAGGAAAAAGAAGGAGACAGTAGGGTCGCTACGCGGGAAAAATTTGGCAAAACCCACGGGGGGGAGAGAAAAGGCAGAGCTACTTAACACCTTCTTTGCCTCCGTATTTTCCCAGAAGGATACAAGCACTCAACCTGGCGGTGGGGGGCAGGGGGGGCCCGAGGAAATGAGGCACTTAATAAGTGGAGGGGTGGTCCAGGAATACCTGGCCGCATTGGATGAATTCAAGTCTCCAGGGCCAGAGGGAATTCCATCCTAGGATATTAAAAGAGCTGGCAGAGGTCTTTTTGGAACCGCTTGCTAAAATTTTTTGAGAAATCTTGGAGGACAGGAGAAGTTCCAGCAGATTGGAAGAGAGCAAATGTTATCCCCATCTTCAAGAAGGGAAAAAAAGAGGACCCAAATAATTATCGCCCAGTCAGCCTGACATGGGTTCCCCGGAAAGATCCTGGAGCAGATCTTTAAGGGTTTCATTTTCTAATCATTTAGAAAACAACGCAATAATAACGAGAAGTCAACATGGATTTCTCAAAAATAAGTCATGCCAGACTAATCTGATCTCTTTTTATGATAGAGTTACTAGCTTGATAGATGAAGGGAATGCTGTGGATGTAGCATATCTCGATTTCAGTAAGGCCTTTGACAAATTTCCCCCCATGACATTCTTGCATCGAAGCTAGTAAAATGTGGGCTAGACAGGGCTACTGTTAATTGGATATGAAATTTGGGTTTAACCGACCGAACCCAACGGGTGATCACGGATGGCTGTTTTTTCATCCTGGGAAAAAGTGACTAGTGGGGTGCCACAAGGTTCTGTCCTGGGCCCAGTGCTGTTAAATATTTTTATAAAATGACTTAGATGAAGGAATAGAGGGCATGCTCATCAAATTTGCAGATGACACCAAATTGGGAGGGGTTGCTAATATGCCAGAGGACAGGATCAAAATTCAAAATGACCTGGATAGATTGGAGAGCTGGGCCAGGGCAAACAAAATGAAATTCAACAGAGAAAATGTAAGGTCCTACACTTAGGCAGAAATAATGGAATACAGAAATATAGGATGGGGGACACGTGGCTGGATAGCAGTCCGTTGTGAAAGGGATCTAGGAGTCTTCATAGACCACAAGCTGAACATGAGTCAGCAGTGTGATGCGGCAGCCAAGAAAGCCAATGCAATTCTCGGCTGCATCAACAGGAGTATGGTGTCTAGATCGGGGGAGGTACTGGTACCACTCTACTCTGCTTTGGTTAGACCCCATCTTGAATACTGTGTCCAGTTCTGGGCACCCCAATTCAAGAAGGATATTGACAAGCTGGAGCAAGTCCAGAGGAGGGTGACCAAAATGGTGAGAGGCCTGGAAAACATGCCCTATGAGGATAGACTGAGAGAGCTGGGTATTTTTATCTCCAGAAAAGGGGGTTTAAGAGGGGACATGATAGCCATGTTTAAATATTTGAAGGGATCCCACGTAGAGGAAGGGGGGGGCTTGTTTTCTGCTGCTCCAGAAACCAGGACAAGGAGCAATGGATTCAAGCTGCAGGAAAGGAGATTCCACCTGAACCTCAGGAAGAATTTCCTGACAGTCAGGGCTGTCCGGCAGTGGAATCTGCTGCCTGGAGAGTAGTGGAGTCTCCTCCCTTTGGGGGTTTTTTAAGCAGAGGCTTAAATGGCCATCTGTCGGGAGTGCTTTGAGGGTGTTCCTGCATGACAGGGAGTTGGACTGGATGGCCCGTTTGGTTCTTCCAACTCTACATTTCTATGATTCTATGATTCTATGATTCTATACTCTACAATAGATAATTGTTTTATTCCACAACCCCTTTACTACCAAATACACAATTGATGGCAACCATCTATTTACAGCCTTTATAGACCTGAGTGCGGCATTTGACTCCATAAATAGAGACATCTTTTGGAGGAAGCTGGCTAAGTTAAACATGGAACCTGGACTCCTATACCTGGTCGAGGCCCTTTATAAAATACATCCTTGAAGGTCCGTACTGGATGCAATGGCTCCCTTACTCGGAATATACCCTCCGCTAAAGGTGTCAGACAAGGGTGTTTTTGGGCCCCGATGCTGTTAAAGACATTTCTGAATTTCTTTATTCTATAGATGTACAGATGCCAAAGATTCTAAACAGGCATATTAATATCCTTCTATATGCAGATGATATGGTTCTAATGGCTCTTTCCCCAAAGGTAGGTCGGGAGAAACGTTCAGCGAATTAGTGCATAATGTACCACCAATTGTTTGAACATCAACAAGTACAAATCCAAAGTGGTGGCATTTGGGGAAAGAGGGGGTCAAACATAATTGGTATTTGGGACGGGGAGCCTATAATTCAAACCGACTGCTTTTCATACTTTGGGGTTGTTCTTACAGATACAGGGCCTTGGACTAATCATTTCAAACAAAGTTCCACAAAGACTACAGAAATTTTCCAAAATGTTAATTAAATTGCTAGTTATAATCACCCAACTTCCTTGCTCCCCATTTGGAAGGTATATAACGCAAAAATTACACCAGTTCTAACATAAGGTGCTGAATTTGGGGGCTCTCAAAGGCCCTCCCACTTGAACAAAATCAAGCACGTTTCTTGAGGACTGTTTTGGAGACCAACAGGAATACTCCTGCAGCAGCAGAAAAAAAGGCTGAAAGAGGCACCCATTCAATTTACAGTCTAACTATAATTAAAGCCTTCAATTACTGGTGGAAGATCCTTTCATTGGATTCTGACAGTTTTTCCAAAAATGTGTCTGGAAGAACAAACGGTCATTTTTCAACACACTACATGGGTTGGGCAGCTTTACCAAATTATCGCACATCTTGGTTTTTCAATAGAATATTTATTATCGGCTAGACATCAGGCCATAGGAATATTTAAACAAAGAGTTATGGATGTAAATGCCCAAATTGATATTGAGACACTCGCGAATATTAGGTCAATGAAACGGTTGGCCCAAAATAGAAAGTCCGTTCAAATAGAAAAACATCCGACAATGGACCTCCCCAATATTATAGAACAGCTTTAACCAGAGCAAGATTCGAGCAGGTAGTTCCATGGTCAGATATGGACGATTCGATCCAGTGCCAGATATGAGAGAACGTGTGTCTGTGGGGCATCTGAAATAGAAGACGTTGAGCATGTCCTACTCAGCTGCAAACTATATGACACAGAAAGGGCCCAGTTCCTACAGACAATACTCAACAGAATTACACCCTGGGACCATAGAAAATGGTTAGCCCACTTCCTTCAAGGTGCAAATACAAACGTTGTCACTAGAACTGCTAAATTCATAGGTGGGGCTTTAACTGAGAGGATGTTTTATTGAGCACATCGGGGTTGCATGTAAAGGTGATGAACTTATCTAATCATGTGCTGGTTCTGTATTTTATTACCTTTTAGTCTATTATAAGACAATAACTTACTACTATTAATTTAACTAATATAACATATGTCATTTTATTTTGTCTAATTTATCTTATCCATTGACATTTTATGCATTGTATCCTATATATTGTTTTTTTACATTTTATCATGCTTGCCGTTCATTGTTTGATATGGTCAATTGACTAATCAATCAACTTTAACTAACTAACTCACTCATTTTTGGGTTTGGGGATCTGGTCTAGAATAGCTGTCCCCAAAGTTTTCTCCTCCACCTTCTGGACTCTGAAATTGTCTACAAGGCAACTAGAAATTTGTTGGTGTGTTTTTCTCCCATGACTGCTATATCTCTGCTTTCTGAAGGTTTGGTTGTCTGTTCCAGGAAGGCATCATCCAAGTCCTCAGTTTGGTTTAGGGGTCTGTTTGACCCCACAATGGCATTCCCTGGTGGTTCTCTCCCCTTTAATTTTCCCCAGATGCTCTCAACCTGGCTTCCAAGATTGACATCATGGACCTCTTTCAGACGTAAATTTCCACGATAGATAGGGCTACTAGACTTTTTTTCCTGCTTGACCTATTTCTCTGAAATAGGCTATACCTCTCTCCAACTCCATTTTAATGTGGGGGACTCATCCCACAATTGGTTTAAAAACAAATTGGTTCTGTTCTACTCAGGGAGCATCCCTGAAGCTCCCGCTGACAGGGCTGGTGCTCAACACTTCTTAGGAAAACAGTCCTCTGAACATGCATAGTGTGCTCTAAATGAACTGAAAAGGCAAAGGGCAACTGAGAAACTTTTTTTGGATGCCCAGGGAAGGTTTTTAAAGAGCCAACTCCCTCCAGTCACACTCAGCTCTTCATAATGACTTAAATAACAGAGTGGGTTACTGTCAAAAAAAAAACCCGGGGGTCTTTTTAAACCAAACAAGCCCCACAAGGCCCACATTGAAATCCCTGCACAATAGAATTGCATTCCGCAGCCAGGAGGAAAAACAGCCACTCAGCCTCAAAGGCACTTAACTAATTTTATTGCAGGTGGTAAAAACATCAAGACAATCAGTTAAGTAATTGCCATGCTTCACTGTGGCATCCACGCATCACACAAAGCAAAACAGCGAGAGAAAGAATAGAATCAGAATCAGGCAGGGCTTCTCAGACAAGCCTCTTATGCAGGATAACAGACACTCCAGAACAATAACATGTTTACACGGCTGACTTTCCGTGTGAAGTTACATTCAATAGCCATAACAAGACAGAAATCAACCGGAACACCGGAACACAGCTGTGTCCCTTCCCAAACATAAACACATAACATGAGCAACTTTCTCAAGAGAACTTGGGACACGCTGACCTGTGAAACAAAAACCAAACATTTACAGTAGCAATTTCTATGGGAACAGCAAAGCAAAAAGACCATTAACTCTCTCCTCTCATTCCAACAGTTACAGCTTTAAATGGCCAAAAAAAAAAAAAAAAAGGAAATGGGGAATTCAGCACCTGAAAGAAGCCAGAGAAAGAGGCACATTGGAGAAGGAGGGGGTTTGGGGGAGACCTGGGTGAAGAAAATAAACTGTCCCCCATTTTCCCTATCATTAGCTTGGAAGGGTGTCCTTCTCCATGGAAATTATGCTTTTACATCTCCAGCATGAAAGCATTACATATAATACAATCAGTGAAAACATTACATATAATTCAGTGAGTTAATTCATATTTAACCAATATTCTGTCATAAAAGAAGCATATTTCATATCCTGTACATTTATGATTTCTCCCCCGTGTGGGTTCTTTGATGTGAACGTAAATGTTGACTCTGAGAGAAGCTCTTTCCACATTCCATGCATTTAAATGGCTTCTCCCCTGTGTGAATCCTTTGATGTGTACTATACTTTCCACTCTCACTGAAGCTCTTTCCACATTCTATGCATTTATATGGCTTCTCCCCCCCGTGTGTGACCTTTGATGGGAACGCAGATTCCCACTCTGACTGAAACTCTTTCCACATTCCCCTGCCCCCAAAAAATTTCTTCTCCCCTGTGTGTATCTTTTGATGGGAATGCAGAGATCCACTCTCACTGAAGCTCTTTCCACATTCCATGCATTTAAATGGCTTCTCCCCTGTGTGGGTCCTTTGATGGGAACGCAGACTATCACTCCGACTGAAGCTCTTTCCACATTCCATGCATTCATATGGCTTCTCCTCTGTGTGTGTCCTTTGATGGGAACGCAGATTTGCACTCTGACTGAAGCTCTTTCCACATTCCATGCATTTAAATGGCTTCTCCCCTGTGTGTATCTTTTGATGGGAATGCAAAGATCCACTCTCACTGAAACTCTTTCCACATTCCATGCATTTAAATGGCTTTTCCCCTGTGTGTGTCCTTTGATGGGAATGCAGAGATCCACTCTGACTGAAACTCTTTCCACATTCCATGCATTCATATGGCTTCTCCCCTGTGTGTGTCCTTTGATGGGAATGCAGAGATCCACTCTCACTGAAACTCTTTCCACATTCCATGCATTCATATGGCTTTTCCGCTGTGTGAATCCTTAGGGTGATTACTAAATGTTCCACTATTGCTGAAGCTCTTTCCACATTCCATACACTTATACAGCTTCTCCTCTCCATGGGTTCTGGGATATGAATGTAGATGTACAGAATATTCCATTCTTCTTTTCTGATTCAAGTCAGAAGTTCACAAAAAAGAAACTCCTTGAACAGCAGAGGATTTCTCCTTCTCAGTCTTTGATACCTTATCACGGAAGTGGAAGGTGCCGTTCGTGCAAGGAGGTTTTTTCGCGAGGCGTTCTCTTCGCTGCTCCGTTGTCCTGCAGCTGGCTTTCTGGTTGCATACCTCCTGCTCCTTCCTCCTCCAGCACAGCTTACAGCTCCCCAATGCTTTCTTACCATCTACATGAAACCTGTGGGAGGTCATCTGGAGGTGTGGGGCGGGGTCCTATCAGCATGCTGATGACACCCCGGTTTTTATCCATGCCTTCAAAAACAGCTGAGGATATATGTTTCCCCCTGAATGACTGCTTGGAGGAGGTAATGGGCTGGGTGAAGAATCACAGAATCGAAGTCAAAACGGAATAGTAGCACTATAACCGTGTCCAGTTCCTGAATGAGGTGGAGCAATGTATCCTAGGAATGCCACAGCCCTGCAGCCACTGGTCTCTCACCAGTTAGTGGTGTGGTGAATTCTCTGCAAGTTTTATTCCAAAATTTAAAAGAGCTACCCAAGGTGCTGAAACAAAAATGATTCCAGTCTCTCGGACAGTTCTTTTAATCTTCGGATTATAAAGTTGAAGTGGAGTGACTGTTCTCAGTTGACATAGGAGCTGGGTATGTTTGGCTTGGAGGGAGAGAGAGCTTAGGCCATTCCCGCACTCGATAGTTATAGTGCTATTATTCCACTTTCAACATCCCATGGGATTCTGGGGGTTGTAGTTTAGGAAGGGGCATTTAGAACTCTCAGCCAGAGAGCTCCTTGGCCTCAGGAAACTACAAGCCCCCGAATTCCACTGGGGGGTTGAAAGTGGAATAAAAGCACTATGGCAGTGTTGTGTGGAAACAGCCTTAAGGTGACATAAAGGCCATCTTTAAATGTCTGAAGGGATGTCATGGAGAAGATGGAGCCAAATTCAAATTACAGGAAAAGAGACTCCACCTAAACATTAAGAAGAATTTCTTGAGTACCCCTGTTAGGGGGGGGAAAGGACTGCCTTCTCCACCTTTGGAGGTTTTTGAACAGAGTTTGGATGGGCATCTTTCAGGACTGATTTTCTTCATGGCAGGGCACGGACTAGATGGCTTTTAGGGTCCCTTCCAATTTTAAGATACTATGATTCCCTGATTCACTTCGAGTTGTGGGGAAGCAAAAGGAGAATGTTTCCCCAACTGGCCACTCCTCCTTACCTCCGGACGCTTCATCCGCCAGCAGATCCTCACCATCAGAGAGGTCAGCGTAGCTTCTCCAGTGCAGACGGACCGCTTCTGATTCTGCGTCTTTTCCCGGGGAAAAAGGCCTCATCCATCCTGGGCCCTAAATACCTGTAGCCAAAGGGAGAGAAGAGGTTGTTGACAGAAATCTTTTCACAAACCCAAGCAGGCCCATCTGGATCTATCCTGTGTCAGCAACTCCTTTGGGATTCAAATCAATGATCAGTAGTGGATGTCACCTTTGGGAGAAAAGCAAGGTATAAATTCAACAAACAAACAGAAAACTCCACAGCTTGCAAACTTGATTTTGGGGCTCAAAAATAAAAAATGTTGGGTTGTGCATCAGTCTGATGAGGGGGAAGGGAGAAAAGCGTTCATACATTACATCCTGGACTAGGACTGCTAGGCCCTATAGTTTCTGGTTTAAAACCTGAGAATTAGGGACAACGGCCCTTGTTGATGTCATTAAATGTTATGCATTAAATACCAACCACAGTTGTCCAAAGCTTTTCATTCAAAACCTAGCAGGGGAATGTATTTTCCCCCTTGGAATTTAGAAAGAAATTTTAGCTGACGTCTAGGGTGTACCCAGATCAAGCTAAAAGGAGGCAAATTTTCCCTCACTTATTCAGGGAGAAGGAACATTTATTTGCTTCCAGCCAGAAGGCAGGTGCACAGCAGAGTGGAAGGTGAGTCCTGGACCTGCAATGGCCAGGAGGGAAAAAAAAGGGGGCTAAATCTTTTCAAGTTGTAGCAAGAAATCAATTATACCTTGCCAGTGGTAGCAAACTGCTGCTCCGATAGCTGAGCTGTAGATTTACACACAGTCCTTTCTTTCCTCTGGCCTAGAGCTGGGATCCCCCCCCAAAATGGAGAACTTGTGCCCTTGCCAACCCGAAGATGACCCACAAAAACTAGAGACCCAGACCCTAAGATCTGCCAACCCTGTCCCAGACACATACTGTCTCTGTGTACATATCTACCCAGATGGCTGAGCTCTCCTCAAACACTGCTTTTCACAAATAATACGAATACATACTGGGCTTTCTGGATCTGTGTTGCTGTTCTAACTTTTTCAATTAACAAACACTTGAAATAAGGAATTTTTTGGGGGTTGGTAATTATATTTTTTAAAAACCAGCGTTGTGTAGTAGCTGGGCCCTTTAAACCACTGGGGAACCTTTGGGGGCACCACACACGCCCAGAAAACCTGGTTTGCCTTAGGGTTGCAATAATTTGGAAAATAACAACAACAACAACACAATTCATATTAATTAATTATAATATCATTAATAATACTTTAAAAATTTAAATTTTTGTTATGAATTTTTATTATTATTATTATTATTATTATTATTATTATTATTATTATTATTTCTTACCCAACTCTCCCCAAGGCTTGACATGGGTTACAACATATATATTAAAATAGAACTAAAAACACATCATGCATTAAAATACATTGAAAACAGATAAAACCATTTAAACTACATCAGTGTAAAATTCATAGTTAAAAATTGCCTAAAGAGATAGGTGTTAAGTTTTTTTTTTTTTAATTCAAGAGCGTATTCTGCTGTCAAATCTCTTCTGGCAAGTCATTCCACACAAGAATGTGTGAGACACACAACAATGGCAACTATTATATTTTTAATATTAGCAATTATTCATAAAACTTTTGCTGCTACTCACACAGAGATAAGTCACAGCATATTCAGTGGGATTTTGCATAGCACTGAAAAAGTTACTAGTTTTTCTAAAACAATTTTAAATATTCAGAAATTTCATAGCGTGGTATTTTAAATGTTTCCTATGCTATGTTTGTTATGAAATTTTGGAAAACAGAATAAAATACTAATGAAAGTAAAAAAAAAAAATTTGCTGATAAGACTTGATAAAGGATAAGGGAAGATGCTCTTTGGGGAAAAAGATGAAATTTGGGGTGTATTTTACCCCAAATACTTATTCTGCCTCCCTCCAAAATTAAAAAATTTTTCCCTTTAGTTTTCCAATTTCTTTTATTGCATTAAATTAAAACTTCAATTAGCATCTAGAAATACAGTTCAGACAGTGCAAGAGATCAGCTTGTTATTATTTAGCTTCTTTAATAATTGTTTAATAAAGTATTATTTAAGCTTGTCATTATTGTCTTTAATATTGTTACTTTTGGTTTTGTTATTTTTCTCTGTTTCAGTCAAGTTCAATTTTGTTTAGTTTTAGTTCTAGTTACATATTAGTATTATTTATGTGTGGTTTGTTTCTTTTCTCCAACTCTTTTCCCCCTTTTTTTTTGCAGTAATAGATTATACTTTGTTTCCATTTTTCTCTTAAGTATTAATAAATATTTGCAAAAAGAAACACAGTTGAGGCATCGGGAAAACCCAAAAAGCCAGTGAAGTAACCCAGGCAATGCAAACAAAGCCAATAAAAGAGTTTTAGATGTGAAGGAGAACAAAATATTGGGACCCCCCCAAACAATTATCTTATTTCCTTCATGGCACTAACAAATATGTAGTCTTCAAAATTGCTAAGTTTACAAATAGAGCTGTTCAACTGAGAAAACAATTCATAAAATATATTGGAGTTGCATGCAAGGGGGATGAATTAATCTAAATGCTACGGTTTCTGTATTTTTTTTTTTCTTTTCACAAGAGAAGTTGATAACCTATTAGTATAAGTTTTGATATTTTCTTAGAGTGTTTATTCTTTCATTTTTACTTCATTTTATATTTTGTCATACTTTATTTTAGCTTCTTTTATCTTGCTTCACTCCCTTTTACTTATTTTATTGCCTTTTATAATGTTTGAAGTTATTTCTTTGACATGGTCAATTGACTAATCCATAAATTTACACTACTACTAGATGTGAATGATTTGCAATTTCTCATTCCCTCCAATGCTGAAATTTTTGGGGGTTTTAAGGGGAAATTTCAAAAGGAGAAAAAAAAAAATTTCCCATTTGGAGGCCAAAGTCCTCATTTTGTCCCCTACTTACTACACCTCTGAGGAAAAAACAAATTAGATATTGATACAATTTAAGCCACAAAACAAAAAATTGCTTGTTTAATAAATTAGACATTATTTGGGGTCTGAGGCCTACGTCCTCCTGCGAAGCCTTGGGTTGGAGTGAAAGGCGAGGGCCTCACCCTGCCTCAAAACAGGTGCTTTTTGAGGCCAGAAAACACAACATAAAACGTGAGCCCATTGATCCCCATTATTAATCTGAATTAAGGGGACCTGTTGATGCTCCCCTGGGATTTCTGGGGGTGGGCAGGGGGACAGTGGGGAGGGGAGTGAAAGCAGGATGGCTCCCAACTGCCCCTCAATTCAGTTCCAGAAAATTCACAGCCACTGCAGCCTTGCTCGCTGGGGGATGCTGGGAGCTATAGTCCAGCGATTCCCCAAAATCATTCCCCTTCTGTCCTCTTCACTCCGCTGCCACTTTGCAGCTACCCTTCCGGACTCCCAACCCGATGCTTCATGTTCAGGTTTTCACTCCCTTTAATCTTTCGGCTTCAGTGGGGCTCCCACACCCCGAGAACGGGATCATTTATTTCTTAGTTGAGACATTTATAACACCCCCCTTTCCCCAATAAGCCCAAGGCCCCTAGAATAAAAGGCATGGTTCATTCAGTACATTTTAATTCAACTTCTCTAATATGTGGCAGTCGGGGTCACTGGCCGTTGCTAAGAACAGTTCCCATAGTTAAGCAAATTAACAACAACCACAGCATAGCCAGAATGAGGAGATGAATCGGGGTCTTCCTTTTTAAGAGCTAAAAATTCCTGGCTGGTGTAGATGTATTCATGGGCCCCAACGAGGGCTCTGCCAGGAGAAGGGACAGAGGCAGGACCAGCAGAGTGCCAAGGGGGAGAGAGAGAGACAGAAATACTGACTTGGGGGGCGGAGGAAGAAAGGAGACAGACCCCAAGGGAAAGCTAAGGTGGCAAGATTTGTTCAGAGGGTTCCCCCGCCTTCCTCTGAGGCTGTGAGAGTGTGATTTGCAGCAAACTTCCACAATCACATCCCTGTTGTTCTTGCTCCCTTAATTCTCACCCAGACGCTCTCGACTTGGCTTCCCAGATTTAAGTCATGGATCTCTTCATAGGTGAAAACATCCTTGACATATAAAGCTACTCCTCCTCCTCTCTTATTTGGTCTATTTCTGCAAAATAGGTTATACGCCCCCTATTCCTACATTCCAATCATGAGACTCATCCCACCAGGTCTCAGTGATGCCTATTAAATCGTATTTATTTTGTTGTTATAGGAGTTCCAGTTCATCTTGCTTATTCCCCATGCTTCGTGCATTGGTGTAGAGACACTTAAGACCATGTGCGCTCCCGGGAAGAGGTCCATTCCTAAAGTTGCTTTCCCTCCCCCTGTCGGTCTCGAGCACCACTTGGCTTGCTCTGTCTCTATCATTTGGGCTGTTGTTTGCAGCACTCACTGAATCCTTCTCACGAGTAATATTGTCTCCCTCCCCAGTCACGCTCAGCTTAACAACCTCCTGCTCCCTTTTGCAAGACTTAGCAAAAACATTCCGGCCAACGGTTGTGAGGTGCAGCCCATCCCTTGCCAGGAGAGCAACTTCGTGGAAATGGAGACCGTGATCCAAAAACCCAAATTGCTCCTGGAGGCACCACCTTTGGAGCCAGTTGTTGAAGGAGCAAAACTGAACCACTCAAGAGCTTAGACAATACAATAGTATGTATCCTCCAGATGTTCACTCAGCTTCACTCGTGCCACTCTAGTGTCAGCCTGGTCTTGGCTCAGCTCCACTCCTGTCAGCCTGGTGTTAGCCCACGTCCACCCATGTCAGCCTGGTGTCCACCAAACTCCACCCATGTCACCTGGTGTTTTCCCAGCTCCACCCATGGCAGCATGATGTCAGCCTGATGTTTGCCAATGGGGAATTCAGCACCTGAAAGAAGCCAGAGAAAGAGGCACATGGGAGAAGGAGGGGGTTTGGGGGGAG
>CAOLHI010005834.1:0-52075 GCA_948474755.1 Ctenosaura bakeri | reverse complement strand
ATTTCAGGAAGTAGTCCTTATTTATATCAGTATAGCTGCCAAACGTGTTCACACACCAGCCTTTTCTTGTGATTGTTACTGGCAAGGCACTACAGAAACTTTGCTAACAGAATTTCAGGACAGGTTAACATAAATAGAAATTTGATTTTAAGTACTTTAGTTCTGTGAACTTAAATTACTGTGCAGTTTTTTTACGCTAATACTCAGTATTTTGAGGTAGTTTTTAGTAGAGAATTTCCCTCAGCGTATTTTGTTAGCTTTTATGCAATGCTTACGTTGCAATGTATTAATTATTTTATATGGTGTGTATGTGCCTTCCAGTTGCCTGTTGTCTATGATAGTGTTGCTAAAAATGAACAATAAAACTTCCACCTAATTACATTTACTGTTGCCATATTCATGTTCCCCAAATATTTAGTTTGTAACCCAATCCAAGTGTGGTGCTGTCCGCACAAATAGCTGTAAAGGAGTCAAAACAGCAAATCAGCCAATGGTTTTATGTTTTATATCAATAAAGAATAGATGGTAAAGAATCACATCAATTCTAATGTCATCACTACCTTTTTCCTGCTATATTCAATTTCTGAATCCTCATATAGACAAAACTTTCCCGTTCCCCTAACCATAGGAGATGGGAATTGGGAAGATATAGTTGGTTTACGTACTACTTCCCTGTCTTTTCTCATAGCTGAATTTCCCCCAGTACATTTTCATTGCTGTCATTTAGCATTACATCTGCACCATTAGTTTTTATTTTTGATAACATTTAGCAGAACTGACACAACTGTCAGTTTTGCACCATGGCAAAAAGTTTGTTTGCAGAGTGGTGGTGTAGTAGTATATTTGAGATGCAGGCCTTCATTATGACAGTCCACACTCACCAAAGAGGGTCCAAAAATGCAGGTGGCTAGCTGATGATTTATATATAAAAAATGCATTTCTTGCAATTTTCAATTTTATCTATCAGAAGCAGCTGTTTCATAAAGCTAATGATTCCTGCCCACTTGGGACCAAGCCAAAATACTCTGGACTACGACAGAGATAACTCATAACAGTGCATTGTTGCTGAGCAAATCAGTTTCCCATCAAGCTCCATCTGAGACTGAAGATAATCAGAGGGATTTGGAGAGGCCTAGTCAGTGGCAGATAAGGCCATCTTCCCTGCTAATCGAAAGGTTCAGGGGCTTCAACCCCATGAATCCTGGGCCCACAAACATCAGCAGATCTAACTAGGACTAGGAACCATTGCTAAAGACAAGAAGATAAGTCCCAGAAGAGAGGTTGTTTGTTGTTAACTGCTGTCATGTCAACCTCTACCCTTGGCAACTCCACGAATGAGAGACTTCCAGGTCGCTCTGTCATCAACAGCCCTGCTCAGGTCTTTCAGATTCAGGACTATAGTTTCCTTGATTGAATCTCTTCATCTGTAATGCAGTCTTTCTCTCTTCCCAATGCCTTCTGTATAACCAAGTATTATTGTCATTTCTGGTATGTCATGTCTTCTCATCATATGTTGAAAGTGCAACCATCTAAGTTTAGTCATCTTGGCTTTGAGAGAGAGTTAGGCCTGATTTGCTCTAGGACCAATGTATTGGTCTCTTTAGCAGTCCACAGTATCCACAGAACCTTTCTCCAGCCCTACATTTCAAACAAGTTTTCTTCCTATCAGCTTTCTTCACTGTCTAGCTTTCCCAACCATACATTGAAACTGGAAAGACAATGGCATGGACAATCCTGACTTTGGTATTCAGTAATATATCTTTACACTTGAGAATCTTGTCTAGTTCTTTCATAGCTGCCCTCCAAGTCCTAGTTTTCTGATTTCTTGACTGCAGCCCTTATTTTGATTAATCGCTGAGGTAAGATATAGGAAATCTTTCACTATCTCAATATCTGCTTTAAAGTTATGTCAGTCATCTGTGGTCATTTTTTCCTCGATGTTCAGCTGTAAATCTGCCTTGGCACTTCCTTCCTGAGTGTAAGTTACACCTATTAGGATAATCAAATGTTGTGATACCTCCATTTCTTTAAGAGTGATACATAGTTTTTCATGATCTACATCACTGATTCCCAAACTCTAGTCTTCCAGATGTTTTGGACTTCAGCTCCCAGAAGTCTCAGTTGCCTTGGCCAACAGTCAGGATTCAGGAAGCTGAGGTCCAAAACACCTGGAAGACGAGAGTTTGAGAAACACCGATCAAAGGTTTTGCTATACTCTGAAAAGCACAGGCTAATTTTCTTCTGAAATTCTTCTTCATGTTTGAAAGTTCATTTAGTATGATATTCACAGTTGAAATTTAGGATGATTACACAAATGTGGTTTGCATGTGTTAGTCAAATGTTTCACAAATGTGTTTAATTGATGGAGATTCTTTGAATGATATCCTAAAGACAGTTCTTTTTACATTTCATGACTACTTCTAGTGAGAAAAATTAACTTGAACATTGTGGATTGAAACTAGCAGTTTCCTTTACCCCACCCTTCTGAGTGGAAGCTGAAATAAAGCATGACTTGTGTGGGAGTAGTAGCAATTCCAAGTGCAGAGATAAGGAAACCTGTGGTCAAAACTTAAGTAACAGCTACAAGATCATGACGTGGGCATTGTCTTGAATGTGGAAGGATCTCCAAAGGAAGTAATAAAGCCGTCTTCCCTCCCCCCATTCATATATTACATCAGGCAATTCAGACACCCTTTCAGACTGCACAGTTTCAGTGCTCTGATTCCACTTTAACTGTAATTCCTACAGAATACTGTAATTTGGTGAAGCACAGAAGTATCCCTCTGGCTCACTGGTTCCAGGATTCCAAAGGATGGAGCCGTGTCTGATAAAGTGGTATCAAAGTGCAGTGATAATGCAGAATGCATGGAACCTATATCAATATGTATATTTCAGTCGTGACCGGATATGGAGGCAAGGCACAGCTTTGTAATGACCAGAAGGAACCCTGTGTGCGAAAGGATTCTGCCACATGTTTAAAGAAAGACAACAATTGTGTGAATATTCTATAGTGTATTCAGTGAACTGTGTGAATATTCTATAATGCAATTAGTGCGATATCATAGTATCATTTTCCTTCATTGACTATAATGTGTATAATGCATTTGGGGGGAAATGTCTGCAGAGCACCAGGAGCCATAAAAAAGGGGGCTTGGGAGCACATCATGTGGCCATATTTTGTCCACCCTTGGTGTAGAGTGCAAATTTATTTGTAGGCACTAAGTAGGGGCCCTGTTAAGTAGGGTGAGACTCCCAGGCAAGCATGAATAGGACAGCATATGAGGTCTATAGAACTGTGTATGTTGAAGCCAATTTAATGCTACAGAAGATTCTGCTGTATTAGTATCAGCAATTCCAAACATGTAGCCAGCACCCTAGTGTTCAAGTTTGTCTAATATTAAACATTTGAGTGTTAAAATAGTGTAAAAGGGGATGTTAGCATTTGTTGCAGAATGCTTAATCATAACTACCACAGTTGTGAGCCTGAATACATAAAATGTTGTTACAAAATCTAGTTAAAATTAAGACAAACATGTATGGTGGGAAGCTGTGGCAAAGCTGTATGGCCAAATTAACTGCAGATGCTTGCTGGAAAATTCAGAGCAAATGTGAATTTCATTAGGGAAATTGTTTCTGTTTAACCTCCACCACCCCATCTTACTGCCTGCTCTTTTCCACCACCCTATGCTGTTACCGGATAGCGGTTCTGTAGATATGACCTTGGGTGTCTCCAGAAAGAACAGACAGAGTTTGCACTGATAACTTGAGGGAAACTGGTAATTCAAGGTGTCAGTTTATTCATTTATTTAAATAGTTATGTTTGTGCTATAATACGAGTAAGCATGGTGTAGTGGTTGAGTGAGTGTTGGACTACAACCCTGGGTTCTATTCCCTGGTCAGCCACAGAACCCCCCACTTGAGTGTATCACACACTCTCAGCCCCAGGAAACCCCATAACAGTTTCACTTTAGGATTGCCATAAATCAGCCACAACTTGAAGGCACACAACAACAACAACAGCCCTATACTACAGGATCTCAGTGATTTTTTTTTCTTTTCAAATGGTAAGGAGTAATTTAAATAGACTTAAAAGCATATCAATTACGTTAAAACAAAACAGCTAGTTTTAACAGTAGAAAACTGACAGATGTGGCTGAAAGCTGTTAGACCACAAAGGGTTTTCTTAAAGCACCATGCTTTTACTTTGCGTCTAACTACTGTTGATGCCAGTCGGACCTACAGAGGTTATTCCATGACCAGGATGGCACAACAGTGAAGGCCCTCTCCCAGAATGCATTTCTCTCCAACAGAAGGGGCTTCTTGCAGTTTTTAGTCTCTGGGCAAGTGTATACAGAGAGAAGTGCCCCTTCAAGATTTGTAGTCCCAAACCCAATACTTTTTAATCTTAACAGGTAATTTCTGTGACTTGGAGTGGGTGAGGATTCATTACTGGATTTAAATATACCTCAAAAATTGGAACAAAATTCTATAATAAGAGGTGGTAGCTAGGGATATGTGGACCAACTTTTGAAGACGAGCTGTCTGGCTCCTGATCTTGACAGCCCATGTTTCTCCTCCACCCTGGTCCCTCTATATTATCTGTGAGTTGCTATTTCAGGGAGTGGGTGTGGTGACTGCTGATAAGAATGCCAGTGTGCATGTGGGAATACTAAGCTTCCTCTCTAAGATCTTCAGATGAAGTTGTTCAGGTGTGACATCTAGATATGAGAAAGCCCTTATATGGTAGCCCTCAATTGTGGAATAATGCCCTTAACTTGAGAGGTATAGCTGGCTGACTGACAGTACAATCTTTTGGGTGCCATAATTTCCTAGGGCCTGTTGAAGTTTGGTTATTCTACTTTGCTTTTCTATATTTTTTTAGGTTTGTTTGTTTTGTTTTTAGTATTGTGTGTCTGTTAAATAGTGTTAGATTGTGTTTTCTTTGTGGCTATTGTATGCTTTCTTAAAATAAAATTTTAATTAAGAAAAAGATACTGCGTTGTTTTTAGTTGCTGCTATTATGATTTTTTTTAAAAAAGTTAAAATCCCAGCATACAAATGTTTAAAAAGCATTTAAACCATCATAAGATAAAAACCGATTAAAAACATAAACTATTAAAATACAATAGTGACAAATACAAGTCCAGCATATTATATAGGGCCTGTTTCTTTTTTTAAAAAAAACCCAATTCTCAAAGGCCTCTTGGAGTAAAAAGTGTCTTTACCTACTTGGGGGAAGACAGTAAAGTAGGTGACAGTCTAGTTTCTAGCAATAGAGTTTCAGAGCCTGGGGAAAGCCAACAACAACAAATTTAACTCTAAGAGTGGTTGAACAGAAGATGTTCACTAGCCAAATAGGGCTTTATAGGTGATTACCAGCACATTGAACTGTGCCTGGAAATGGACAGCCAGCCAGGGGAGCTGTTGCGGTAAAGGAGTTGTGTGCTTCCTATAGCCAGGCCCAGTTAGCCATCAGGCTGCTGCTCTTTGGACTAGTTGAAATTTCCAAACACTCTTCAAAGGCAATCACTTGTAGAGTTCATTTCAGTAATCCAGATGGAATGTAACAAAGGCATGTACCACTGTGGTGAAGTCTGACATCTTGGCAAATGGGTGCAGCTGGCACCCAAGCATCAATTGTGCAAATGCACTCTTGGTCACTGCCAAGACCTCCTGGCTCAGAGTTGAATCCAGGGACGCATCAAAGCTGTGGATCTGCATCTTCAGGGGGTAGTGTAATGCCACACACCACAGGTTCAATTCTTGCTTCCTGATCTGCCTTTTGACTGACTAGGAGCACTTCTGTCTTGTCTGGATTAAGTTTCAGTTTGTTTGCCTTCATCAGTTTGTTAATGACAACAATCACCAGTTTAGGGCTGAAAAAATCTTTCTTGTATTTAGGTGGAAAGGAGTACAAGAGTTGGGTGTCATCTGCATATTGATGACTTGTTGTTGTTGTTTGTTGTGTGCCTTCAAATCATTTCCAATTTACGGTGACCCATGGGGTTTTCTTGGCAAGATTTGTTCAGAGGGGACTTGCTTTTGCCTTCTTCTGAACCTGAAAGAACATGACTTGCCTAAGATCACCCAGTGGGCCTCTGTGGCTGAGTGGGAATTTGACTCAGAACCGTTTCTGAAACTAGATTGAAATGGACCTCGATAATCCATCTCATCTAGAAACCCCTGGAGCTGGATGGCTACTGCTCACTCCAGAACCTTACTCAAAAATGGAATGTTAGAAACGGGTTGATAACTGTCCAGAAAAGTGAAGTCTAGGGAAAGCGTCTTCGGCAATGGTTTTATAATTGCTTCCTTCAGGCATGCTGGAACTCTGCCTTGTTTTAGATTTCTAGTTATTGCTTTGTTATCTATAACAATGACGGGAAGCAGAAAAACTGGCTTAAACAATTAAACAGAAATCCTTTTGCACCTTTCTCCATGTCTTTGCTTTCTCTTATTCTCCCATTTTGGTTGAGAGAGGAAAGGTAGAGTTTATGAACAAGAAAGAAGGTAGATATTCACCTTGTCTCGATCATATTCTTTGTCCCAGGACCCTTCTGTTTTTGTAGGACTGCGGCCTCTATCAACCTGACTCAGGATGGCCAATAGTCAGGGTTGATGGGAAGTCCAAGTGCTTCTGGAGGACAATAGGTAAGAGCAGACATTTTGATGTGTGTGGAATGGAGGAAGAAGGGAGAAGTAGCTTGCCAGGGAGTAATTTCAGAGTGAGGCTGATTGAGAAGACAGTGGGAGATGGTGAGACTGAAGGAGCCTGGCAAAAAACTAGTACTTGGTTGGAGTTGTTGCCATGTAACACTTTCTTTATGTAAATTCTTTTTTTAGTGAAGAGCTGTCTAAGACAGTTTGCTTCTAAAAGCAAAGGACAAGTCAGTGCCTCTCCCTCCCTCATTTCTTGTAGAAAAGCTAACAAGACTGCAGTTGAACTTTAGACAGTGCTTGGATAAGGTACTTTTTTTGGATTGCATCTCCCAGAATCCTCCAGCTGTGTGATAAAACAGCATCCTTTCCCACCCTTAAGGGCAGTGGGCTGGCTTGGAAGTATAGGGAAAGCTGTAAAGCACAGGGAGAACTTGGTCTGCTGTTACCTTGCCACCATTTATTCACCATGCCTCCTGGTGCCTGGTTCTTTGCTTGGATAAAAAAAATGCTGTAGGGCAGTGGGAAGAACCAGGTGTCACATGAAAAGGCCAGTGTATGGGCGTGCATAATGGCTGCTGATACACTTAGCCTAGGCTTCTTTGCTTGCATGCTGTGTGAGGGATCTTTACTAACCTTGCGGGAATGCATGGAGAAGACTGTTGGAACACTGGATAGTATTAATTTGTTCTGAATAATGGGAATTGCTGTGTGAATCCAAGAGGAATTCCTTTACCAGGGAGACTGCTGTCATTGTGAACCCCCTCAGCATTCACCCTCAGCCGTATTTGAATGTTTGCCTTTAATTTTATTAGATATCATGGCAGTATTTCTGGTTCATTCTGTATTCTGAAAATGTCTTTGTTTCTTGACTAAGCTGTGTGTGTGTGTGTGTGTGTGTGAGTGTAAAACAGTATTTATATTCCTCTTTTCTTCCAGCAGACTCAAGGCAACATACATGGCTCTCCTTCTCTCAAGAATCCTGTGAGGTTGGTCAGGCTGAGAGAGAATGACTGGCCTAAGATTGCCCATTGAGTTTCACAGCTCAGTGAAGACCAGGACCTGAATCTCCCAAGTTTTAATCCCACACTCTGACCTCTATACCACACCAGGGGTGGGCTAGGCATTCATTTTGGAATGTGCTTAAAGATTCAAGAGTATTTTGTCAAAACCCGTATGTGCTGTGCTTAAAAATATTATACTGATTGAGATGTTGTATAGGAGACTGAAATTGCCCTGCACATCCAGAGCTTAGAAATTTACTTTTAAGAAAAATGAATGTAGTGGCGTGTTGAAGTCATCTGCAACACTTCAGTAGCTTAATGCTCTGGGTGTCAAAATGCTGTGAAATCATAAAGCTTGAAATGCTTGAGGTATCTTGTAGCAGCTATATTTTCAAGCTACTGTCAGCCCTTCCACATTTGCAAATTTCACTTTCATGGATTTGATTATTTGTGATTTTCTCCAACTCCTACTCTCCCACCTTAAGTGCTTATTTTGCAGGGGAACCTTCTCTTTTGATGGCTCTGGTCAGGCCACACAGCCCTTTAAAAACTCACCTCTGGTCCTCCTCCTCCTTTACCAGCTAAGAATGGCTCACAGCCTGATTTCTCAGCACCACAAACCTTCTCCCGATGCCCCCTACACCTGAGGAAGGAGACGGATAAGAGAGAGGAAGTATAGGGCCCCCATGCTTACCCACCCACTTTCCCTCTCCTTTCCTGACATGGTGGACGCTGGGTGCCCATTCTCCTCACTGTGCCTCAGTCCCCTTCCCAGAGACACACACATTTTGATATTTGCGTTTCTTCCACTTCTGTTGGGGTCCTGTGCCCCTGACCCTAGTGAGTGTGGAGGGTTTTTAAAAATTAGAAGTGATCTGCACTTCATTTCTTGGTTTTAAACCATGATACCAGCAGGGTACTCTTGGAAGGAACATCAGTTATTCTTATATTACATTTCACCTTAAATAATCGGAATAGTCTGTGTTTCATAATGATGTGCTGCCACTGTTGATGCCCTGATCATACTCATAATTTGGAAATAAAACTCATTTTTTTCAATCTGTATTTCTATCCAGGGGTAACTGTGTTAGCTATGTTGCAAAATACAACAACGTCAAAAAAAGCATATTAGGTGACAGCTTTATTAGGCCAATCGTTATTTCAGCATGGCTTATAGGAAGCCACAGCCTAAACTATATCATCAATGAATAACATACAGAAGTTGCCACGGAAGAGTGATTGCTTATGTGACATCTGGTAGAGAACAGCATTTTAGAGGAGTTTGTGGGGCTGGCATTCAAATCTTGATCAGAACCTTTGTGCAAGCTGAAGGCATTAATTTAATAGTTAACTGCTAGATCTTTCAGTAGCAATATCTTTAGAGGGAACCATGCCTAATGCACTTGATAACTGTGTGGCAAAACTACATTTTAAATTCATTTTAGGACTCTTCTAGAAGCTGTAAAGATTTGTGATACACTTGCCAAAACAAAGGCAAGTCTCTCTATAACATTAACAGATGCAATAAAAATATTCCCTGTTGAGGGAATATTACAGAGCTGGAAGAGACCGCAAGGGCCATCCAGTCCAACCCATGCATTAAAGCACTCCCCACAGATGGCCATTCAGCCTTTGTTTAAAACCTCCAAAGGAGATTCCACCACACTCTGAGGCAGTGCATTCCACTGTCAAACTACTCTTATTGCCAGGAAGTTCGTCCTAATGTGTAGATGGAATCTCTTCTCCTGTAGTTTGAAACCATTGTTCTGTGTCCAAAGTCCTTTTCGCATGCTTTTTTTTCTTGCGTGAGTGCCCCTTGAGCATCACGTGAGTGGGAGCGCCACTCTGTATGACGCACCCCCACTCGCGCGACGCTCATGAGGCTAAAGTGGGGTGCGCGCACATTTTTTGATTTTCGGCTTTAAGCCAAAAATGCCCCACGCTCGTGCAATGCTCACGGCACCCTCGTGCACTTACCTCTGTGCGGTGTGTCGGCAAGGCAGCCCAGTCGCACTTCCTTCCCCCCGCGCAGCTTACAGCTCCCAGACTGCGCTGCGGAAGAAAGGGGCGGGGCGCTCGTGCGACGGTCATGTGAGAAGGTAGGCGATGCGGGAGGCAAAAAGGGCTGTCGTGAGCAGCTCGCGCAAGTGACGCTCCCCGCTGCCGCAACAAAGTAAGGTGCGAAAAGGGCCCTAGTCTCTGGAGCAGCAGAAAACAAGCTTGCTCTATCTTCCATATGACATCCCTTCTAATATTTAAACAATGATGTCATGTCACCTCTTAACCTCCCCTTCTCCAGGCTAAACATACTCAGCTCCCAAAGCTACTTTTCATAAAGCATGGTTTCCAATCCGTTTACCATTTTGGTTGCCCTTCTCTGGACATGTTCCAGCTCAGCAATATCCTTCTTGAATTGTGGTTCCCAGAACTGTATACAGCATTCCAGACAAGGTTTGACCAAAGCAGAGTAGGGTGGTACTGGTACTTCCCTTGATCTAGGCACTGTATTCCTATTGATGCACACCAGCTTTTTCAGTGGCTACATCACACTGTTCGCTTGTACCGTTGACACACTGTTGACTCAGCCTGTGGTCTACTAAAACTCCTAGATCCCTTTCACATGTGTTGTGGTCAAGCCACAAGTGTCACCCATCCTGTATCTGATCATTTCATATTTTTTTTCTGCCTGAGTGTAGTACCTTACATTTTTCCTTGTTGAAATTCATTTTATTTGTTTTGGCCCAGTTCTCTAATCTTTTGAATTCTGATCCTATCCTTTGGGGTATTAGCTATCCCTCCTAATTTGAGCTGCAAATTTGATGAGCATGCCCTCTATGCCATCATCCAAATCATTGGTAAAGATGTTGAATAGCGATGTGCCCAGGATAGAATCCTGTGACACTCCATTTGTCACTTCTCTCCAAGATGAAGAGAAGCCATTGGTGAGCACTTTTTGTGTTTGGTCAGTCAGCTAATTACAGATCCTAACAGTAGCATTGTCTAGCGACATTTTACTAGCTTGTTTGCAACAATATCATGGGGAACTGTGTCAAAGGCCTCACTAAAATACTGAAATAAAGCCTGAAATTAAAGAGTTTCTTTATGAGAGAATACACAGTTGGGGCAATATGTTTGTCAGAACCAAACAAATGTACAAAAGGGTGCAGGCCTTTAAGTTTTCCAGGAGTCTGTATCAAGCTCGATGCGAACCACAGAAGATGGCAGAAGAAACAGAGGAATCAAAAAATCAGGCTAGATATCACGGCCGTGAGATCTACCTTTTAGACCCAGTCTTAAAATGTGTAAACCAGCTGAATTACAAGACAGACCTAAATACCCCCAAAGGCACCAGTTCCCATCTGATCTTGAAAGCTAATTAGGGACAGTCTTCATTAGAATGTGGATAGAAGGCCACCAAAGAATACTAGGTCTGTAGGCTATAGTTTGGAGGAAGGCAATGATGAACAACTTCTAAGTATTGCTTGCCTAAGAAAACTCTCGTGAAATCCATCAAGCCTTCATAAGATGAAAGGCGACTTGAAGGCATATAGGCATATATCACATGCATTGAAGATATCTGTCTAGCAATCCCTAACTTCTGGATTTTCTGTTTCTTTGCTTTTTGTATTGCGCTGATAAAGAGATCTGAAAATATTAAACCCATATCTGCTTTTGTGGCATTTTGCTTGGTCCTAAGAAAGTACTGCCCAACCATGAGTTTTGGTGGAAAAATTATTCATGGACTGATATGGCAATATTTTAAAATATGAGTATTGATATATGTCCCATATAGTTCCCATCTAGTATTGAATTTGACATTGGAGCTTATTAGATGCCAAGCATGCAGGCTGTACTTTGCCTTCTCCAACACAGTTAATAGATTTGTATTCTGGGAAAGAGTAAAACTGATAGAGGAAAAAATGTGTTGAAGGTTGATATCAGCCATTGGGCTAAATCAAGCATTAGCCCCAAACAGACCAAACATACTAAAGTAAGTAGATACAATTTCATTAGATTTAATCTAGTTGGGACAAATATTGCACATAGCCCATAGAGTCTGTGACACATATAGACGTAGTTAGTGATATCTTTAGTTCCTATAAATGTCCTAAGAGAGAAAAAATAATGCTCATTTTCCTCTGGTTTATCTAAGGTTTTAAAAATACTTAATGTGAAATGGCACATTAAGTGTAGATAAGTGAGTCACAGAATTAGTATGGTATAATAATTTGAGCATTGGACTACAGTGCTGGAGAGCAGGGTTTGAATTCCTATTCAGCTGTGGCAACCCACCTTGGACAAGTCTTATTCTCTCAGCCTCAGAGGAAGGTAAAGACAAACCACCTCTGAACAAACCTTGCCAAGAAACCCCTGTGATAAGCTCACCTTGTTGTTGTGTGCCTTCAAGTCATTTCTGGCTTATGGTGATCCTGAGGTGAATCTATCATGGGGTTTTCTGGGGCTGAGAGTGTGTGATGTGTCCAAGGTCACCCAAAGGCACCTTAGGGTCCCCATAACTCAGAAATGACTTGAAGGCAGACAAATCCTAAAAATTCCAAAAGCAGCAAAGAGAGTCCAGTCCTTGAGCTTGTTTAGGGCCATTACAAATTGCTGACATCCAGAGCAAGAAGGGGAGCTACTGATGGCTGCCGCTGTCTTATGACCAGGCTACTCTTTGAAGTAGAAATGAAGCAATCAAGCTCTTTAATGGTTAGACAGCTGTTTCTTGTCAGCAGTTCCATTCTGAGCTAGCCAGAGGAGTGTGCATTTTTCTCACAATATTGTTCCCAGTACCTGGATTAGAGATGGATTAGTAGTAGATATCCGTTTATTAAGAAATCTCTGGAAATGTGAAAAAGAGCAAGTATATTGTTTGTTCAGACAAGTATGCTGAATCACATCATCCTTTTTTTTTTCTGCCCCAATTTGCTAGATAAAAAGAAGTGATGGCTTTGAGGAATAGATTTTGTTCCACTAAATGAGATTTCTCTCTGTTTTAGCCTCTGAGAAGCAGAAGGAGATTTGAGAGGAAACAAAATATGAAAGCAGACATAGTCTTTAGAGTTCTCAGATAACGGCTGGGGAAGATAACTCTAATTACTATCGATTAGAAACTCTGCACATTATTATGTCATTCATTTCTATTCCATCTTTCTCTCACTAATGAGACTCAAGGTGGCTAACAGTATATTCAAAAATAATGCCTATTAAATCCATACAAAAGCTTCAATATAAATATAAAAATTAAAAAACAGTTAAACAATTGATAAAGTTAAAAACATTACACATTAAAAATGTTAACATTCATTGAAGAGAACATACAAATCTCAGAAAACAGCACTACACAAAGAATAGAATTTAAAATGTAACTTTTTAAGTTCATCTTGAGGCATGCTCCTTTATGTGATGCACTGTCTTTAGAAGCAGCTACATAGGTGCATATTTATGCATTACATTTTGAAAGGTTATATGGAAAGGAACTAAAAAAATCTGAAAATCTATACAATGACAGGGCCAGGGAAGACTTCACATCAATGACAGTGCATGAATGCAGTTTTAAAGTTTAGGCTTCCCTTTGACTGTTGTTCATATATCAAAATCTTGCACGTTAATTTCATTCAGGGAATGAAGGTCATATTAAATGTGCCCATGAGAGTTACTTAATCTCTTAAATCATTGCATTTCAGCTCTTTTTCAAAAATCAGATTGTATGGAAATGCTAAGTCCAAAGTTAGTGTGACCAATTCATGGATCTTTAAAAACGTATTTACAACTCTGTCTGCCTCCCTTTTGTTACACATGATTGTAAGTACTGTAAACAAGCACTGTAGCACATTGTGAGCCCGAAAGACAACTTAAAATATGTTAGATACAGATAAAGCTTACTATCAGTTTATGGATGATAAATGTCATGCTTGAATCAAGGCACTTCATGCTCCATAATTCTTTGATGCACTGCTGATGTTAAAGAGAACTAGTTTCATTCCAAAATTTTATTCAAGTTTGGTCCACTTTTACATTTTTTCCCCAAATTAGGAATATAAGGTCCAGCTTCTCCTTATTTACAGGCTTACATTTCCTTTCAGTCTGGCATAGTTCTCTGGAAGTTAACCAGTTTCTTTTTTTTCTGTTGTGGATACTTTATTTAAAAAGTCATGTTTTCATTGGAAGAAGACTGCAAATTGTTTAAAAAGACCAGTCAGCTTCATCTATGAAATTCCCTTTTGGTCTGTGAGCAGAAACATGGTAAGAATTATTGGAAAGCAAAAATGAGCAGATGCTTCCCTATTGTCTGGTTAAGAAGCTTTGTGTTTATAGAGTCCAGTGGTGCAGTAAAACATAGTGTAGTTAACCTTTCTGTTACAGGATGGTACTGAGAAAGTATGCTGAAGCATAGTTGTATGTGGAAGAAACTTGTTAAGAGCGTTGTTTATTTGTATCTTGATTTTTACGAAAATTGGGACTCAAAAAGGTCCACTATTTGAAAGAACAACACAATTAAAGGTGTACAAAAAGCAAACATTCAAATAGAATTAAACAATTTAAAGTATTAAAACAATTCATACCTCAAGTGTAAAGAAAAAAATCCAATTAAAAAGCTCTTAAAAACAGTACAGTTAAAGCAGTACAACATAGTTTGTTCTTTAGAAATGTTATGTTTTAAAAGCTTGTCTGAATAAAAAGGTTTTTAACCTGCTGATGGAAAGACAACAAGGAGGGGGTGTTCTGGCCTCCCTGGGAGTCTAGGGACTGCCACTGAGAAGACCCTCTCCTGCATCCTTGTGATGGTAGTGGGACTGAGAGAATGGCCTCTCTAATGATCACAGAGCCTGGGCCAGTTTATACATGAAGATAATGGTTTGCCAAATAACCTGGACCTGAACCATATAGAACTTTATAGGTCATAACCAACACTTTTAATTGTGCATAGAAACAATCTGGCAGCCAGTGGAGCTGTTTCAACAGGGGTGTAGTGTGGTCTCTGCAATTTGATAATAAAAATACATGTTGTACTTATCGTAGGAGCTGGTATACTGTACTTGCTGGCTTATAAGATGCACCCGTGTATAACATGCACCCCATTTATACACCGGCAAATACTATTTGCTGGCTTGTAAGACGCACCCCATTTTGAAACAGTGGGTTTTTTTGGGAGGAAATGAGTCTTATACACCAGCAAATACAATAATTCTTAAAGAAGCTGTAAGGATTATAGGAATAAGCTTTAGGGAAGAGTAAAATCTTGGCATTAAATGTGAAGAAAGAGGGATTTATAAACTTGTGCATGAAAAGAAGAATAGTTCTTCAAAAAAGCTATTGTGACTTTTTGAAAAAATTTCCCTACATATGAATGTTGCAGTTAAATTCTGTTCTCTTTTCATGTTAGGGGGAAAAAAATCCAGCCCTATAACAGTCTTTGGATCTATCCCATGTCCTATAAAGATTTAGATGAACTGCAGTCTAGTGGTTTTAGTGTCCATAGGAGCTTCTAACTCCATAAAGGATTGCTTTTCTGCCGAAATATCTCCTACCTTGTTTTTGTACAGCAGCATGGTAGGCTCACGTAGCCTCAGCCTGCTTTACTTCGTTGAGCAGTAGTGGGGAAGAGGAAGTGGGAAGAAGAGAGAAGGAGAGAGCATGGGAAGGGGGAGAGAGGGAAGGAGAGAATTATAAATAAAGTATAAATTGGTATGCTTCAATTGCGCTACCTTTTGCTTTGCCTTTTCTGGGTTATGACTGTATGGTGTAGGATGGGTCAGTGATCCTCCCCATTCCAGCCCTCTGTTTTGAGAACTTGATCAAATTGGCTTGCTCTGCTTTGGCCTCCTTGCTGCTTTCACCTCCATTTTCCATTGGCTACCTGCACCGTGGGTACAAGTTGCTACAGAATGTTTAACAGGCATCTTCTACCATAAGAGTTCAGGCTGATTTCACAGGAAAGAACATAAAATTGCAATTAATTTACATTGTAGTTTTGTTGACTTGTTTTATTAACACTTAGGCTCTTGAGTATCCTTGTTTCTTTGGGCAACATAAGTATGCACCATGGAGACATTTGGTTTAAAAAAAAATAAACAGTCATAGGTCTGATTTAAACTATCAGAACTGTAGCACAATAAAATTACTCTGTTTTTACCACTGTTGCCACCATTTTCCTGCTGAAAATCAACCTGACATGATTCATTCTCCCACCACTTAAATGTGCCATTTGCAGAAGACAGCACATTTTGGTCATACAGCGTTCCTGGGGTGGTTTTCAGTAGACTGAACTGCAGGAGAAAGGTTGCCATGCCACAGTCTCAGATTGGGCTCTCCAGCTATTTGGCTAAAATGACAGACATACTTAATAACATTTCTTTGTATGTATATATTTTATGTATATGTTTGGTTTTACGTTTCTATGTCTGTGTGTATACAAGAGAAACTTCAGACTCGTAATATGCTTATAGTTGATACTGTATGTAGGATTTGTATCTTTGTACAAATAGTTGATGTAGCAACATATGGTCATACAGTATCAGTTTTCTCAAAATGTACCACGTGTCACCTGCCTTTGTTCATTAATAGATTCCACTTCACTTTAGTCATTCTCACTTGTTGGGTGGTCCATTCTGAGGGAAGGTAAAACTTTTTTGTTCTCTTTTTGGAGGCTTCTACTTTTACTGCATAAAAGTTTTGCAGAATAAAATCCTGACTAATTTTTAAATGTCAGACTGTTGTTAAGCTTCAGAGGGAGGAACTAAAATGTTATTTTAAGAAAAGTGGAAGAGATGGGAGATGATAGATCACTGGCTGAGATACAGAACAAGCGAAGGACGCTGAAGCTCAAGAGGAGAATCCACAGTTTCTCACTGTCATCTTTTGGAAGTGCTTCCAGAAGCATCTTGAAATGTTAGAATTGGATTTTCCATGGGCACAAGGGGCTGCATTGAGGAGGAGGAGAAGGCAGCAGCACCACATAGTCAGGAAGAGATGAAAGCTGTTGTGTTGAGAATGCAGGCGACCAGGGTATACTTGTGCAACAGGTTACATTTGCATGTGGCTTTCTGTTTCACTGGAAAATAAGATAGAACAATTTTACTGCAGTGTTAGAACAGAAGAAGTAGAGGAGTTCTTCCATGAATCCTGGGGCTATTCCAAGTACAATCCCTTCTCTTTATGGAAATAAAGAGGGAAAGTTAAAGCTTGTAGAAGTAAGATTTCAGGATTATCCCATTTCATGCTAAATTTTAAAGTTGTCTTGCTTGAGTGCTGCACCTGTGTTTTCTTCTTCTTCTGAAACTCATATTAAGTCTCCCACCTGCAGTTTTACATGACACAGGAAGGGTTGTACCACAAGATTAAAAACATGAATGACAAATACAAAAAGTTAAAAAGTCCCTGTGCAGTTTATCTGGCTTAATTTCATTATTCATTATGTTTTACCTTGACAGATTGGACTGGGAGCAAACCTAGCAAAACAACCTCCCCACAAACTATTTCTGCATGTTTTGAATCCTCTTTTGGTTTTCACCATGAGTAGAAGTCGGTAAAACCAATCATTCTGCTTCACTGTGCTGATTGGAGGCTATGAATCTGTTGAAGCTTCAGTATTGGATGCACCTTGAATTCCTTGCACATCCAGCTGCATTTCATCTTTCAAGGCTTTTCAAAATATTTCACATATATGCATGCCCCTTTTTTTTTCAAAGCACTGCCATTGTTGGATAAAGAGTGGAAATAGAATTTTATATATATGAACACAAAATTTGAGCGTTTGTTTTGACAGTAATTTTGGAAGTGGCAGTCGTCAGAGGTTGGCGGACAATATAGTTACCAAGCCAAAACTTTTCCAAAATAGTTTCCCTGTCTTCAAAATAAAGAACAATATATGTCATTGTTCTTGACCTCCTGGTCAGAACAAATTCTGAAGTTATTAACATTCCAGCTTGCTACAGTGACCTAATTGCAATTAGATAATACAGTGGGGCAGAAATGTTATTACTCAATTCAAAAGACTTTTCTTCACAGTCATAAGAAATGTTAAAGCAAACTGGGTTTTTTTTTTTTTCACATCAGGGGAAGCTCTGGTCTTTAATCTTGGTGTGGTTTGTGGTGGGTCTTTGGGCAAGCCCTGCTCTAGAGATCAGCCTGGACCAGAGATGGTGGGGATTCCATTGCTAGCTTTTCTTCTGCTCACTTTTGTCTGTGCAGCTGCATTCTCAGATGGTATTTGCCACTGCTAGCTGGCAGCACTTTGCTCTTCTTTCCTTTATTTCTCTGGGGAAAGGTGGTGGAAGAGGAGTGAAGCCATATTCCTGGACAAAGAATTGAAGGGAAACTCATTTGGTCACCTGCTGTTTTGGCCAGGGACCTAATGCTGTTGACCAATCCCCTTGATGTCAGGTGTGACTATACTCCTCCGAGGCCATCTAATCCATGAAGGACTATAGGGGGAATCCCTCCTTCACACCCACCCACCAGATCACAGTTCACCATCCCCTGGCCTATCTAGTCCAGCTTTCGTGTTTAGATAATGGCAAATCAAGTGCTCATTGAAGCCCACAGTAGGGCGTGGGTGGAATAGCACATGAATGCTCATGTGGCCTAGTAACAGTTGTTTGTCACAGAAATTCACCCTAAATTAATGAAGAGAATTATCATTCCAATGCAGTTTGAATTTACTGAAAGGATGCCATTTATGCAACCAGAGGCACATAATGTGACCTGGTAAGCAATAATGCAGCCTCTACATGAAAAATGTGCAATAAATGTAGGAAAGTTCATATTTCTTTGCTGGGGAACAACCACATTCCTTGTGTGAAGTGGTCCAGGATCCACAAAACTTACTCCAAATAAAACTTATTAGTTGTTAAAGTGCCAAGAGACTCTGTTTTAATATATTTTTGTTAAAAGATCTACTGTTTGCATTAAGAACTCTCAAAAAGTGTCTGACTTCGTGATCTTTTAAAATTTGTTGTTAAACTGTGAAACAAGAATGAATAAAAATAAGACGTGAATCTATTGATAATCTCTGAGTCATTTACAGTAAATTACCATGAATTTTTGAGCACCAGTTAATTGACAAGAGCAGCAACATATATGATTTCCTGCCCTAAACTATGTTACTGAAATGAAGTTAGCAGTGGATTTTTATGTGGAAATACTGTGAGCTCCATCCAGTTCTGGTACATAAAACATGCTCCTGGATCCTTTAATTGTAAATATTAATTTTTGTACCCAGCTCAGTTTGATGGACCTTGGATTCTTCTAAACAGCACAACAGTGTCTGGTAAACCTGGTCTATTAGTAAGAACTTCATCTCTTGTCACTGCTATTTATGTCAGATTTCCAAACTTCCTGAAAATGTCACAGGTGTCTTCCTCCCTCTTGTCTGGTGGAGACAGATTACAGAGAAGGCACAGAAATTCTTTCAGTTTTCTTTCCCTCTTTTGTCCTGAAACTGCTTGTAAATGGAACTAGTGAATTTGTGTACTTTGTGGTGTTTTTTTCTGGAGTACTTTTCCTGACCTACAGTACACATTCTTGCTGGGCTTCTATTATTGTGATTTTGACTAATCTCCAAGTATTGAGAAATTGACTGTGTTGACTTTCAACTTCCTTTTTAAATAGTTTCCTCAATTTTTAGAAATTTTCTCTTTTGAAGTCACATATGACTGTGTTTGACTTCTGTGGTAGTTTTCTACTTATGTGTAAATTAAGTACAATAGTTTATGTCTCTCAGTAAGTCCTGACTGGATTCAGGATTGCCTCCAGGATTACTGTTCGTAAGCACATCTATTTAAGGTTTCTAGAAAGCTGATACAGTAGGTTCCCCGTAACTGTGTATCCCGTATACATGATTTCAGTCACCCCTGATAAGATGCGGTCCAAAAATACTTACTTTGAATTTAATAATAAGAAAATAGAAATTGAAGTCGTAACACGACATACATCCCAGTACTTACAGTATTACATGCAAAATGGCAGGGAATGTAAAACTGAAGCAAATGGTGCCCCATTTGCTTGTGGTATCGTGCTGTCTCACATTGTTCATGCTGTCTTGTGTTTCCTTGCTCTGTAGAGTACTACACACACTCTAATGCTATCCAGTCTTTTAATAGGGTCCTCAGTTACTTTTTGCGATCTGATCGGGGTACAGTGTCCTTCTTCAGAATTCTTGTGCTTACATAGTAAAGTCCCTGTCTTTATCCTGTACAGACCCTTGTAAAGTCCTTCTGCTTGAGTTCTTGTGTTGTTTGTAATGGCCCAAAAGCACAAGAGTGGTGATGTTGACCATCCTGATAAGCTAAGAGAAACCCTCGTTCGTGGCATTTGATATTACATGCATTTTTCACTATCCACAGCAAGTTCCAGAACATGTCCCTGGAGGTTATGGGGAACTTACTGTATTCTCATTTTCTGCTTTTCTACTTGTGCTTTGGATCTCCCCTATGGATCTGTCTGCTTGGCAAGAGAATTTCTGCCATAATCTACTGTCAGTATTGCATAGTGAACGTTCATATTTTAGTTTCTGTTAAAGAAGAATTCTGTTATGCTTTTTAAAAACTTTCCATTCAAAAACATTGTTTGCTACTGTTAAGCTGCAGTTTCTTATTATTAATAAACATGTATAGCTTTCAGACTGTGCACCATTACTTTCAAGAAGTGGGATGTTATATTATTTTAATGTCATGCCCCTGCTAGGTGAACTTAGGCATCATCATTGCTTTTAATATAGAGATATGTAACTAATGGAGAGGAGCAAAGATGATTGGGAGCTTGAGGTGATTGGATGCCTTTGGCTCATACCACCATTCCAGACACCATTTTTGGTCATATGTGGGTGATTCCCTCCCCCTCCCCCGGCAAAAAAATTAGGGAAGCTTTGGAGTCTTACCAGAAACTTAGGGACCACCAGCAACTGATGGGTCATACTTTCTTTGTTAGCTTTAGTGCTTTTGTTCAGTTTAATTGTAATGAAAAGTTGTTCCTGTAAATAGTTGTTGCACTGCTTGTTTAGTCTAAGGAAAGAAAATACACAGAAATGTTTTAACATGGGGTTTCCATCAGGCAAAATATAGAAAGTGCAGGAACAAGACTAAAGTTAAGAGGGTAGTAGATTCTTCCACAGTCTATTCTCCTTGGCCTAATTGGGCTTGAGAGTGGAAAAGAGGGGGTCAAAGCATAACACATTTGTAGTGGCACTGGCTTTCCAAAGTATTCTGCCAACAAAATGCAATGCAACACAACTTTGGGATTGTTCTTTCCCTCCAGTGATGATTTCATTGCACCCAACACTTGTCAACCATATTTTAGATCCCATCCATTTTTAGCTATATATGGCTTAATTTGTATTTCTTTTATTCTGAAAACTAACATGCAAATACCTGTTTGGCTAATGTAGAACAAAGTTGAGATTCTGATAGCCAATTTGAGTCCCACTGTTAGAAAAAAGGCAGGGTATAAAGAAAGTGATTTGGTTGGTTGATTGGTTGAGTGATCGATCCACAGTTCTCTATTTTGAGATTCAGCTATATGCTTCTCCAAGTGACAGTCCAAAACACCCTTCTGAACATTAGGGATATAATCCTTTGCAAAGTTTATTGTCTTGAAGGAAGCAACAAGTAGTTTCAGCTTTTATTTCCTACACTGTGAGAAAGTCTTGAAAAACCTGTGCAGTTTTCAAAGATTGTTCACAGTTTGGGATTTATTCTGTGCAAAATCCAGTGTGCGTTTGTTTATCCTCAGGAAACAGTATCCTCTGCATAGAAATGCTTTCTGCACCACCACCACCCATGTGCCAGTTTTGCACAGAGTTAAGTCACAAACTGCTTGGATTCCTGTCAGTCCAAGATTCTCCTCCTTTGTGTCTCCTTACACTTGAGAAACATGCTTTTTTAATCAGTTTTTAAAATATTTCTGAATATTCTTTCCATCACTACCTGACATGCACAGGAATTTAAATACAGACATTGGGTTTGGTGTCATATCTTCTTAGTGCACTAGATTTTTATGTATTTTTCAAAAATTGAAACAGAATACGGGGAGGAGAAAAAAAGATACTGAAACCCTCATGCCCATATGGAAGTCACAGTTTTGAACCATGACGAAAGTTGCAGAGCTAAAGGCAAATAGTAACTAGTCATCCATTATGCATATTGTTTTCATTATATTTTCCACAGTATATTGAAAAGAAACCAAGATTCCCATCTCAGCATAAATACAATCCTTGTTTTTCTTAGATATAATCTCCAAACATCAATGAACACTTAAAACCTTTTCAGCACTTGCCCAAAGCACCTTTCTTAATCTAGGCATTTTAGTTCATTGTACGTCAGTTTTATTTTGGCTAGTTACATTGTATTTGTGTTATAATGATTTGTTGCACATTGCCTTGAAATAATAATAATAAAAAAGATGGAGGTCGGTATTCTTGAAAATCATGTTTTTAATAAAAAATGCTTGTGCGTTTTTGAGGGTGATTGATAGCATAATTTACCATTTCCCCTTAAGAATAACATAAACAGAATATCGTGGCATTTTTATCTGCAGATAAAGGAGCATTTCTCTTTCTAGTAAAGCATTGTGTTACGGGCTGTTATGTTTCCTGCAATTCTGTGAAAGCTGTTATAGAGACTTCTGGTTCTACTCTGAAATGTGTGTATGGGGGGGGGATGAGTTTCAGCCTGCCTCTTCTAAATCTGTTATGCTTGCTTTAAAACAGACCAATAAAGAGAAACTGAAATACTAAGAAAGTGGAAGCTGTAAGAATTGGATTACGTTCTTTTTTGAAACAGTCACTTAAATTTGGGAATGTATTATTTATTTACAATATTTTTCTCCCAGTCCTCAGCCAAAAAGTGGTGTACTGTTAGCTTTGTAGTTTTTTTTTAAGAAGAAGGTCAGTCCCTGCCTTCAAACTTACAAATGAAATTCAAAAGGAATAGGATAGAAAAGGGAAAATGGATAGTTTAGAATGAAGAATGCCTTAATAAAGTGGTTCCCAATCTTTTTTTCACTTGCATGCTTGTTGGCTGCCCGTTCTCCTCATATTAGCAAAATATTTGCAATTAATATAGTTGCTGTTAACACTTTTTTGACCTCTCTTTCCCTAAGCTTGCACACAAAAAAAGAAAGAAAAAATACACCTGCAAATGCTGAGATGCACTCTATTGATTGTATGCAGCTTCACACAAACGAGGCAAGGAAGCTACACCCATAATAAAAATGACAGCAACCCTCCTGAGGGGGAGAAACGGGAACCCATTCTCCCCCACAATCCAGTAATACACAATATCATCACCCCAGCCCCCATTCCCTTTTTGTGAACAAGACCCATCTCCAGCATTTCTGGTCTTGGCCATGGCTTTTGTTCCTCCACCCCTCCTGTTGAGCCTCTGGATTATTTACCTGGAACACTTGGTTGGGATATTCTGCCACCACTGCAGTGTAGCTTATTTGTGTACATCTGGGTTCTCTGTCTCAGCTGGCTGCAGCACCTTGGGTTGCATGGTAAATAAAATGAACCTAACCTCCCCTTCTTCAGCAGAGCGCCCCTTGCCACAGAAACCCCTGGCAAGGGCCATGTGCCAGTAAAAGGAGGCATGCTGATTGTGTACTGGGAGTCTGTTTAAAAGAAACAGCAGCAGAGAAATGGTGGGGCTTATCAGGCAGCTTATTTCTCAGCAAAGATAGGAGTGAATGTTGTGTGTGCCCAGACACTGTTGATGCATTTCCACCATTATTCAATTGGGGGTGGGGGTGGGGATGGTCCTAAATGTCCTGGTCCATACCCCTTGGGGGTACGCCTACCCAAGACTAGGAATCACTACCTTAAAAGCACCAGATCCCATCTGATTTTGAAAGCTAAGATGAGTCAACATTGGTTAGTAGTTTGATGGGAGTCCACCAAATGTGCTGTAGCTTACATTTTAGGGGAAAGAACTGACAATGAGTGTTATTTGCTTAAGAAAACCCTATGAAATTAATGGGGTTGCCATAGGTCTACAGGCATCTTGAAGGCATATACACACAGAAGGAAAGAAGGAGAGGTAATCATTACTCCTTTAGCAGAATTGTTTGGAATGGTCCTTTTTTCCTCCCATATTTCCTTCTGACACTGGAATGATTGCTGGTGGTGACCACTGAGAGAGCAGCCTGAAAAAGTGGCCCTTTCAGCATCGTCACGTGTAGTTTTCAACCAAGTACGCATGTGCACTGCATCCAAAGAAGTGGCTTTATATCCATAAAAGCTCATGATAAACTAAAAACAAGTTAGTCTGTCACATTCTTTTTTTTTCCTCCTCCCCCCTTCCTCTCTTTAATGTTATGTGTAGTTTGCGTCTTTCCTGTTCAGTATATTATAGCATTTCATTGGTTGTTTTCTCACCATGTGTTAGGCACCACCTGCTTTCAAAGAAACAGTTGACCTGAAAAAGGGCTACTGCACTGCACTTCTTAATCACATTAAAAACAACTTTTTTTTCCCCTGCAAGGTGTTACTGACTATATATTACCCTACTCTACAGTAGTTTAGAAACTTTGGGAGAGACGTAAGGCATTCATTTTGCATCATGTAAAAGAGAATGTCTGTGTGTCTGTCTGTGATATCCATAGCTCATTGGGACACTATTCTAGACACCTCAAAATTTGATAGGGTTTTTGGTTGTTTCCAAGTTGCAGTGCTGAATTTCAAGTTGAAAAGTTCCAAATTCTGGGCACATTAGAAGCAAAAAGGTGAGCCAACCATAACTAATTGGGAAATGGTGATATATGTCTCAGGCATATAGCCCAAGATAGCTTTTTTTTTTGTCTTCCAAGTCCTTGAAACAAAAAGGAGGTTCCACCATAACTCATCAGGTAACCTTTATATAGAAAAGAGTAAAGAGCTTTTTAAAGCACTGTTTCTAAGATTCCTGGAAAAGGGAGCACTGCCCCTAAAATTCATGGGATTAAAACTGGACAGGAAACAGTATTCTAGTAATATCGGTGTAAAAAAGTGGGGATTGGAGAAGAGAAGGTCTTATGACTCTCCTTTGGAGTATTAGGAATTGACCTGGGTAGTGCTGGGTATGTTTCAGTTTGTTAAATAATAACTCTCACTATAGTAATGGTATTTTAGATGGAAAATAAAATCTAATATACTTGGCAATTATAGTGAAAATTTGAGTTGTGTTTTTGGGTAGTGACATTTTGGGTTGCCTTCAAAGAGGTCAACCAGACCAACAGTGAATATAGGAACAAAATTCATAGAGTCATTAAAAGTCTTCTTTTCCCCCCAGGGAAAAAGCGTTTAAGAAGCAGCTTCCTATAGATACTGAAGTTTATGTGCCACCGTGGAAATTGTAATGCTGAGAAACAGCATGTGTTTTAAATAATATGTCCCTGCTAGCTTTGATTTGGGCTTTGGGAATAGGCAGACTGTGAAAGTCCTCCTGCCTCATACTTTAACTACGCTTCTGTTTTCCAGACCACAGTTTTGTCTTTTGCATGTGTTTTAAAAAATGCAGGCTGTTGACTGTCCCTAGGATTTGTTAAAGATCCTGTGTGTGTGTTTTTTTCCCCCGATTTCTTTCCGTTGCTTTCCTCAACCTCTTTTTAAAAGTGAAGATTTTCATCCAAAATATATTGCTTTTGATCCTCGTGTAGATGGAAATGAGTGTTTTAGGTAGCTGCCAAATTGGCTAATACTTTGGAAACTGGATCAAGAAAGAGCAGGTCTATTTATCCTCTGTGGATGTAATTTTTGGGGGGAAGGAAAGGAGAATGTTTAATCCACACCTCTAGCAAGACAATGTTCGTTAAAGATGACATTTTAAAAAATGTTCTTCCCTCTCTCAGTTTACTTGTGTGTTTGGTATCAAAGTGAATTCATAGGTGGGTTTAAAGGAAGGCATCACAGAGTTAACTAACATCTTTTTTTTCCACTAGTTGATGAAGAATATTTTCTTCCATCTAGTAACTTGTAGCTGTATACTGCTATAACCATGAAACCGTTAACTGTAGCATAGAATCTCTCCTTGGAGGTACTTTTCATATTCTATAGCACTGCATAGCCAATCCCGGGATCCTAACATATCTATGTTTTTTGTGCATGTATGCTTGTATTCATAAATACCTGCACATATTGCATGGATTTTATATACTATATGTAAACATTTCATTTGTGAAAGACTCTTCAGTCATACATGCTTGTTTCCTCATTCCTTTGTAATGTGCTTTTTATCTGTGCCAGTAGTAAAAGAATGATAATGATTCTTTAACTATATTTAGACGATTATATATTTTTGTCATAGTTTTTGAAATTGCATATATTGAAGTTTTATCTTTCTGAGATTAATAGCAGGCAGTAAGAACTTTCATTTTCAAAGAATTACATGTACCTTGGAGTGGAAAGATTATGATACTTCATTCTGTGCTTTAACACTACTGAAAGGGCATATTTTCTAAGAATGTGACTTCAGGACTATGCACTATGTTAATTTAAGACTTGTAACTAGTTGGAGAATATCATCTTGTAATCTTAATTCTGTTTATGTAAAGATATGATATGATACACACAGGCTAATGCATCTTTCACAAACTTCATTTCTGGTTTTAGTTAATAGAAATAACTGGTTAATAGGAGAAGGCTAGGCCCATGTGACAAAGACGTAATCAAGCATCTGCACCTAAACGAAATCAATCTCTGCTAATTTTGCCTTCTTTTTCCTTAGTGGCATTTTTCATGCAGAGCTGACAGTGTCCCAACAATACACACATAGAAAGTTTCAGACTCTGAACAAGTCCCTCTCTTGATGAGTTGCTAATAATGAGGTTATTAGGTTTTCCCTGGCTTCCTTGTTTCTGCCATCCCGTCACAGCTGCTCCCTTTCACTGTTAACTTACAGATTTTATGTAAAAATCCCACAAGTTCTAAAGTGGCCATAAATCCAGCAAATCCAGAACCATGGGAATTGTCAGGGGAGTCAGGCGATAGCATAACTATACCCACAAGTGGGATGGATATTGAGATGGATTTCCAGTGAAGAGATAACAAGGCACAATAAGACATTGTGTGATGTTATGGTAAAACAGCGCAGAAGAATGACAAACCTCAGATAGACTTTTTAAGAAACAGGAAATGGGAAAAGAGTCAGAAAAAGTCATAAGGATAAGACAGGAAGTTTGGAAAGACTACAGAATGTCACGATGAGAAAAATGAAGAAATAGGACGAAAGGGTTATGGGTTGTACGTGGCTAGTAGTAAAGGCAAAGCTTTGAAAACTTTGTTTGCCCTTTTTTCAAGTCACAATAGTATCCTACTTACAAATTAAATTTTCCTGACTATCCTTTCTCATTCTGCATGTATTTTACCTGTTCATTATAAATAAAAATCCGCAGGTCTATAACACAGAAGAAGAGTTTTGGAAAAAATATGAAATAGAAAACACATTGAATAATAGGTATAATGAAAGTGTACTGCATTGTGGTGATAATATAGTATTTTAAAGAATATAGCTCTGCAAAGCCCAACTTTTAACAGTAGCATAGGGATGGGGGGGCGAGGGGGGCGGTGCGCTCTGCCTGCCCCCCTGTGTGCCACAACCATTCCCACATGTGCCGTAGCCCCACCCCCACACCCCGCCCCACCCCATCCTGCTTGCGCCAAGATATGCTACTGTTTTAATATATAAGAGACAACAGTTGATGGCTACAGACTCTACCTTATCAATTCATGATTCACCCTTGACTTTATAAAAGAAAAATCATCAACACTAACTGTTTTGACATTATTATGTACCACAGTCAGCTTGCACTGCCGCTAGAATGTGTAAGCATACAATAAGCAAAGGAACATATTTCAATATAAATTTATAATTGAATAAATGTGTACTTATTTGAAATGATATGTTCCTTTAAAACGTTTCACTATCTGTGTTCTTGGTTAAGTTAAGACCACAAAGTAAATGGGTTGTCTCAACAATATCTTACAAGAACATTATAGCCCATTGTGTTTTTGGATGCCTTCAAGTCATTTCCAACTTACAGTGACCCTAAAGCAGACGTATCATGCGGTTTTCTGGGGGCTGAGAGTCTGTGACATGCCCAAGGTCACCCAGTCGGTTTCTGCGGCCAAGCAGGGAATCGAACCTTGGTCTCCAGGGTTGTAGTCCAATGCGCAGACCACTATACCACACTGTGGCTCAAGGCAAAGAAAACACTTAGTGAGGAATGGCGTACACTAGCCCCTCCACTTTTACAAGGATTTGGGGCATGAATAACACCCCCCACTCTCCTCCTCTTGTTCTCTTCCCCAGTTCCTTTGCATTTTCCCTTGGCACTTGTGGCTTCGTTGTCCACACCCGGACAAAATACAAGGGAAAGAGGGGAAAAGGCATACACACGTCCCCACCATTCCCTTGCCTTTTGTCCAGGTACATATGCCTTCCTTCTCCGTGCATGGTGCTCCCCTGTGCTATTCCATTGCCTTTTGCCCAGAAGGAAGGCATGTGTGCCTGGATAAAAGAAATGAAGGGAGGCATGCGTGCTTCCCCCAGTTGTCCTGCCTTTTGCCACAGCAAGTGTTCTCTGCGCAAAGAGACAAAAGGCAAGGGAATAGGAGAAGGGAAAAAGATGGGGAGGCACATGCATGCCTCTCAGATAATGAAATTTGTGAAGGACAAGCCCATGAATGTGGAGGGAGGACACTAGTGATTGGAGCTAAGACTGTGATCATGAAATAAATCGAAACTTTGGAGATGTTTAAATGCAAAAGATGCAAAATATGTAATATTGTATCTTCTAGTGATCTGTTACTGATTGGGAATAGTGCCACCTGCTGACAATTGCTGAGAACAATTGAGGTTTGTTTGGTTTTTTTCCTCCTGGTTTCCAACTAGACTATGGAATGCACAAGTGCCTCCATAATACTTAATAAAGATATATTTGGTGTAAGAATATGTTTGTGTAAGCTGCAAAAGTAGGCCAAATGAAAGGTACAAACATATGTAGTGCACGTGTAAGAAAAACCAGATGAAGGTTGTTTCAGTATATTGTAAGGGTTATACTTCTGCTGTCATTTTTGTTTTTTGTTGACAAAACCACAGTAAGGGCTCATCCCATGCATAACATAACCGCAGGCATGGATAGAAGTGAGATCCCCCATTCTTCATAATCTTATTGGTTATAACAACATGCGTGTAATTGAGAAATTTAGGGTGGGCAGTACTGGTTTGAATTATCTATTCCTTATTCAAGTCATACCATGTGGTACAGGGAGTAAAAAAAGGAAAAAAGAAAATAAGCCAAGGGTGGAAAAGTCCTGATATAATTAGTTTGATGAAAGGGCCTTCATATATTTTATGTGTGTGTGTGTTTTAAAGAGTGTAAAGGCTGCTGTGTTGTAGAAGGAAATACTGAATCCAGATGCTGCTCTGCAAATTAATAGGTATTTCATAAGAAAAAAATGCCTCATTTTTACTCAGGCAAATAGATTGTGTGTATATATGTGAAAGGTTTCCTGTGTAGATGAATAATGACTCAGTGAAGCTATAAAGTGTTATCTCATGTTCCAACACATTTTGAAATTTAGGCCATAGTGTTGGCTCAAATATTGTGGCTTGTATTCATGTGAGCAGGGTGCCTTATCACTCCATTAAAATAAAGGAAAATCTAGTTTCCATTTGTAATCATCTTCAAAAACTCCTTTTTAAAGTAGTCTCCATCATCACTTTTATAGTCATATTGGGCCATAATTTTGGCAGAACTTTAGAGAATTCCACTTTGATTTTCTTCCTAGATCTGAAATGTTTTAGTCACTTACTGTTCAAATTACTTTAACTGACAAATGCATGCCTTATTTATGGAAGTGTTTTAACTGATTGTTTTCATACTTTCAATTCTGCCTGTTTTCCTTAATTTCCTGTTGCATTCATTGCGAGATGTGTGGCTTAAATTCCCTTTTGAAAAAAAGATGAAATATTGTTAAAGATTTCATATCATCATTGGTAGATAATAAAAGTTGTCAGAGGGAAAAGTAGGGTGTGTGATTTATTTAAAATAGTTAAGAAAACAAATGAATTTTTGGACTCTTGTGTAGACCTGAGGAGAGTGTAGCACTGTGCAGATGATAAAATTATTTAGAAAGTGGACACAAGCAACACTTTTTTTAGTATGCAGAACCTAATGCAAGTTCACTTCCTGGTTAATACAGTGTGGTTCAGCATAATAGTGACAGATTCAAGAGTCTTGTCAAGATAGACAGTGAACCAGAATGGAAGGAAGTGCTTAGAAGAAGTACTATGCACTGTGTGAGTACATACTTCCTACCACTAGATGTAGTGACAGCCATTGACTTAAAAGATGTCTAAGGAGCTGTTGACAAATGGGTTACAAGGCTATGTCTGGCTAATAGTTATGTTAGTGGTGTGCTACGTGAAGTATTATAAATAATGACCTCTGAATACCATTTGCTAGGAAACATGGGCAAGAAGAAGTACTTTTATAGTCACGTGCTGCCCTTGAGATTCCTGTAGGCGTTTCAGTGATCATACTGCAGCATTAAGAAGGCCTCATAATCTGATCCAGCAGTATTCTTTTGTGTTGGTACATTGTTAAGGTTCAGTAACAGAGTAATGTTGTGTACTATGATGCAACTGGATTGTGGATGAATCTATGAAATGGCTGTAAGGTGTTAGCTGAGAAAGTTACACCAATTATGGCCACCATCCAAAGAGATAATGGCTTTGATCAAAAGATGGCTAGTAGAAAGTGGTGGTGTTTATAATTTTGAACTGTCATCCCTCTGCAGCTTCCCATGCTATATCTGTCATACCATTCTAGAAGATATCCAGTGTCCTTCATAATCACTTTTCAACAGGACAAAAGGTGCAGGAAAGCTACATTCCATGGACTTATTTCTTAAGGTGTGAGGCAGTAGGTCCAAAACAAGACATGCTGCTAGAGATGTTAATTTACTTTCCATTCAGCACTTCCTCCTAGTGAATGAAGCAACCAACAGTTCAGAAAGGAGCTGGGATCTTTGGCCTAATAGTCATAAATGTAGCCAAATTTGTTAAGTTTTAGGACAGTGTTGGTGGTAGCTCTAACTTCAAATTAACTCTCTGTTTCCCTTCCCCCTGTTTCTGCTCTTTTGTTTATAGGTTTCCAGTTGTACTGTAAGCTATGGCTCCCTTCTTACGAATATCATTCAACTCTTTTGAGCTAGGACCAGTGCAAAATGAAGGAGAGCAACTTCAGCCCTTCTGTGCAATAAAAATGAAAGAGGCCTTGACTACAGGTAAAAATATTGATCTGATTCTGTTTATTTTCACATATAAGTTTTGCAGACAGGCGAGACTACAGCCTGATCATGCTCTTGTTCACTTAGCGGTATCTCTGAGTGGATAGGGAAATATTCTCAAGTAAGCATGCAAAATATTAAATCTCAGGACTTCAAAGTATATAGTTTAGGAGGTGGGGTAAGGGCGAAAATGCAGAGAATGCCTGTTTGTATCTGGCATGTCCTCTGAACTGGGGATGTAAATTTGAAGGAAAGATGCATAGTTTGTATATGTACAAGGTTTTACATGCTGCTATGTAGTAGCACCTCTTCCTACAAACTCTTATGCAGATAAATAATATATACAGTATATTTCTTCTGATTATCTTTTTTTTTTGTTCTTGTTGCTTTAGTTTAAACGTGTTAATTATTACCAATATCATGATAATTATTAAGATGTAAGAGTCAGCATATTGTACTGGTTTGAATGTTGGACATAGCCATGGAAAGCCACTGGGTGACCTTGGGTGTGTCACACACTCTCAGCCCCAGAAGATCCCATGGTAGAGTTGCCTTAGGGTTGTCATAAGTTGAAAATGACTTGAAGCCATACAGCGACAGAAGTCATTAATCAGTGAAAGTATCATTCCATGGCAGCTCATGAAATGCAACAATTGGATTAGAAGATAATTATTCATTATTTATTTCAGTAATTCTAATCTGTCCTATATAAGCAGGTCTCAGGGTACAATTAATAAAATTTGCTGCTACTGTTAAATATGAAGTCAACTTTGACTTATAGCAACCCTGTGAATGCTTTCAAGTCACTCTGTCATCAGCAGCTCTGCTCAGGTTTTGCAGAATCAGGGCTGTGGCTTCCTGACTGCATCTGTCCTCGGTGCAGCCTTCCTCTTTTCCTACTGCCTTTTACCTTATTATTTCATTATTGTCTCTTCTTGTGAGTCAGGTCTTCTCATGATGTGTCCAAATTATGACGGTCCCAGTTTAATCGTCTTGACTTCTAGGGAGAGTTCAGAGTTTGATTTGCTCCAGGGTCCACTGGTTTGTCTTTTTAACTGTTGATGGTATCCATAGAGCTCTTCTTCAGCACCATATCCTGAATGAGTGGATTCTCTCCCTGTCAGCCTTCTTCACTGTCCAGCTTTCACAACCACACACAGAAATTGGAATTCTAGGCCTCCCTAGGGCAGTTCCTTAAAACCAGCTTAAAATTGCCTCCCTTATGAAGATCCTGCCAACAGCTTAATTACCAAATAGTGTGCTAGCTACAGGAGCCACGTCATTTTCAAAAGAATCCCTGTGTTTTACATAGGAGGTTACCAGTGCAATGGACTGCCAGTTATCCCTATCCAGGAATGGTTGGACCACCTACCAGTTGAGGGTAGTGTATTAGAATTTATCTTAATATCAAGATTAAATAGAATTACAGAGGAGGTGGAAGGTCTGGAATGAGCTTTTCATTAATAGAAACATCTGCTCAGAGCAGCTATTAGTGGAAAGGGCCTCTATCCAGGTAAAAGCTTTTTGACAGAAGTAGAGGAGATAAAGCAGAACTCTGTGGAATATTCTCAGGTGGCTGTTTGTGAACATTTGAGGAATTCATTTGGCAAACTAGCATCAGCCTGCTTGTCAAATATCTAATTTATAATGTTGGTTTTGGCAGGCCTTACCTAATAAAGACAAACTGAGGTGCTGTTCTTTACTACTGTTTGGACAGTTTGTGCTGAGAATGGTGCATCAAACAAAACTATATCAACATAAAACTTAACTGTGAGCTGAAATTGCATGTGAGAAACATCACTGAATATTAAGGTATCAGTTATTGTCTCCATTAAATAGAGATGGTGCTACTCTTTGGTCTGGCAATGTGATGATTTTTACTTAAACAAGAGTGTACATTTTTCAAGAAGGGGCAAATAGTCTTAGCCTTGACTGTGTTGTCCCAAAATGTACTGACCATGATTACTTTGAGCATTCATTACCATAAATAAATGTATTCGGGGAGTTATTAGTCTGAGCTCTACCGTTTTTTCAACATTGTCGAGTGACTATTTCATGGCTTTGATTTAATTAAATGAAGGTCACCCGTTGATTACAATAGTTCTTTGTGTAATGAATTTTAGTGATTGTTCATGGTAATTTGCTAATCATGCTTGTGTGTGTGTGTGGTTGTTTTTTTTTTCCAGAGAGAGGCAAGACACTCATTCAGAAGAAACCTACCATGTACCCAGACTGGAAAACTTCTTTTGATGCCCACATCTATGAAGGGCGTGTGATTCAAATTGTTTTAATGAAGGCAGCAGAAGAGCCATTTTCTGAAGTTACTGTAGGTGTATCTGTTCTGGCTGAAAGATGTAAGAAAGGCAATGGGAAGGCAGAGTTCTGGGTGAGTATGATGTCATGAAATTAATATTGTTATTATTTTGTCTGACTCTATACCCCTTAGAACCAAGATATCTAAAAGAAGTTATAAACCTACTCAGTTCTTAGGATTGTCCTTGGAGGTTTTTCTTAGTGTTTAGACATGACCAGAGATCAGGCTTATAATATAATATAATAACAATATTTTGGGGCATTGAATTGATTTGTTAGTCTCCTTGTAAATTCCTGGGAGTTGAAAGGCAGAATATAAATACTTTTTAATGAGTAAATAAAAATTGAATGAATTTAACTTCAAGGAATGAAGTCCTGCCATCTGAGCTACTGTTTTGTTACTTTTAATAGTGCATCCCTGCCTTTAAAATCTATGCTGTGATCTAAGTGTGTTTATTTAGATCACAAGATAATGAGATTTATTAAATCTTGTACAGAAAATAAAATAGTATTTAAATGGTGGATAACTGTCCTGAGATTGGCTTTCTAAGGGAAAAACAAACTGTTAAAAAATAGCCTGTTTACTCAATAGCGTACACGTTGTCTTTCTCAGCTCTCATGGTTAGCTAGATATAGCATGATACATGAGTGGCACAATTTATACCTGTTAAGTGTAGTATAGGAGTTGGTATGAAACTGATAAATCTCAATTTTTGAATCTACTTGAGATTCAGCCATGTTTGCGGTAGGTGCTCTGGGACTATCACATAGTGCTGTTCTTTAGTCTGCCTTTAGGCTCACGTGATGAGTATGCAGAACAGACCTTCTCTTCTTCATCTTCACTGTACAATTACAGAGTTCCTGGAACAGAGAGATACTGACGAAAGAAACAGCCCTAGTTCTAGTTCCCTCCATCTCCTTCTACAGTGTTCATTCCACCTACTCCTGCTTATCATTGGCTGGGGCAGAGAATTGTGTAGAGCAGTCCTCTTCAAACTGGTGCCCTTCAGATACTTCCAGCATTCCTGACCATGTTGGCATTGGCTAATGAGTATTGCAGTCCAGAATATCAGGAGGGCACTAGGTTGGGGAAGGCTGGCATAGAGTAATATGTGGTAAGATGATGAGGCTTTTGTTTGGTTTGGTTTGTTTGTAGTCCTTCAGGGTTTCAGGGCTTACTGTATAGGCAGTTGTCTAAAATATGACACTGTTGGTAGGCCAGTGGATTTGACTGTGGGTTTTGCCAACAGTGGATTTCATTTCCAATTTATCATACATATTTTGTTGGAGCTCCATGTCTGATTAATTTGGAGAAGCTCCATGTGGCAAAGAATGAGAAACACTTACATTTGCATTCATAATAAATCTGTGTAACTCTCTGTAACCATATAGTTTTTGAAGGGCTTATGTACTTTGGTGACCAAATGATGTACAGGAAGCCCCCCCAACTTTTGACACCCCGTTATCTAACTCTTGCTCTCTTGATGCTTCCAAATTAAGGACAAGTTCCATTAATTTGATGGGGATTCCACTCTTTCATCGGCTCTTCTTGCCTATGGAGACTCACTTGGATCCCCTCGCACGTGTGCAGTGCTTGCAAAGTGAGCTGAGAAGGGGAAAAAGACACTAAGCTGGCTTTGCAAACAGCACACACACAGTGAGTCCCAAGTGAGCCTCTATAGGTCCTTCATGCTCTCTACAGCAGTATGTGGGTTCCACTTTTCAACGAATTCAGTGCTCCCATCCCTCACCTGTTAGATAAATGGATGAAGCCTGTATAAAATGTCATGCCAATCGTACTTAGGAAGCCCAGTGTATCAGCAGTGTTGTCTCTGTGGAGTAGTCAGGGGGTGGGAGCATTTTAGCTGGGACTCACCTGTGTGACTTCTATGACATGTTTAATTCTGTGCAGAGAGAGAGAGAGAGAGATGATTGTCAAGTTCTAGCATAATTAACATGTAATCTATGTCTTTCTTTCTTAGCTTGATTTACAACCTCAAGGGAAAGTATTGATGGCTGTACAATATTTTCTTGAAGATGGAGGTAAGGAGAGTTTTTTTAAAAAAGAAATTAATAGAAAATGTAGTACAAAAAGATGACTACTCTTCTTCCTCCTCCTCATTTATACCCCACCTTTCCCCCAAATTTGAGACTCAAGGTGGCTTACAATTTAAAACAAGTACAATATAGCTTAAAAACATACAAAATCAACATTAAAATAGCAGTAAAGTCATCGCATAATATTAAAACAATTTAAAACATGCACTTTAAAAGGGGCTAAAAAAGAATTTTAAACAGTTCAATAAAAACAATACAGCACTCTCTTAAAAGCCTTATTCTAAAAAAAACCTTTCCATTCTTTCTCAGCCTCCCAAAAGAAAAATAGCAAATGGGGGGCATTCTTTGGGCTTTTAAATATGATGGTCATGCTCTAAAATTCTGTATCAGGAAGTGCTTTCTGTGTGCAACGAGGAATCTTCATTGCAGGAAGAGAGAATTTCCTTGACTCAAATGGTGAAGACACCCTCCCTTACATTCAGGGAACATATCAGAGGGGTGCAAAGCTCACCATATCAGCCTGTAGCTAACATCCATTTCCTTACTGCCTCCTGACATGGTTAGCATGCATGAGAAAGTATTTTATGTGGATACCAACATGCACATCTGTAGATTCTATCTCACAAGGTAAGATCTGATACAGTCGGTAGATCTCCAAAGGTGGTGGAATGTTGTATACTATTGGAGCCCATCTTCATATAAACCAGACAAGTGAACAGTAGGCACCATGAACAGTGGGTGTGGGGGCTGGGGGTGGCCCATATAGCACTTTCATACATTCCTTGAAGGTGTCCAAGGTCATCTGACCCTACCTGTAGAAGCTCCTGTGTATGTGCACAAGAACCATTGCTGCACATCCAAGATCATACTCAGAAGGACTGGATTTCTGAGGAATGTTTTTCAGTTTGAGGGGAATATCTTGCTGTTCTTCCAGCCCCTTCCATGTCTAATCTAGGTGTTTTTTTCCTGTTCATGGATAGACAATAGTAGTGATGTTGAAATGTCGGGAAGTCCACTCTTTCCAATCAAAATGTGTTAACTAGAATCTGAATTCAACTGTTAGTCCCAGTTAGAGCAGACCATTACATTGGTGTGGGCATCTCCAAGGATGTGGGGCACATTAATCATCTGTGGCCCCCTGTCATTTTTTTTAACTTTTGGAAAAGATCCCCCAGGACACAGTTTTTTGAAGGTCAAGGATCAAGCTGTTTTTAGACCCAGAATAAACTTTTTCTAAATAGGAAGTAAAATGGAGATCAACTTGTGGTTTAAGTTCTAGTTGGGAAAACCCTCCATTAGAACTAAAATGACCAGGAAGGCATAGTAAATTTTTAGTGAAAACAAAAATAAAATAAAAAGAGAGGGAGAAGTCAGCTATCTAGTACTTGTTAGCCTTGAAGACTTGTGCCTTCCCAGTGCTTTGTTAAATCAGTAGCAACGTTTAAAGTTAATAGCTGTGTAAGTACAGATGATTAAATGGGACTACTCTAATTACAACCAAGAATTAGATTTAGGCCAAGGATTACATGGCCTCCAGGTATTGTTGGACTATAAGTCACAGTAGCCCAAGCCAGGGTAGCCAATGGTAAGGAATGCTAGGTGTTGCCATCCAACTTCCTCTGAAGGGCTGCAAGTTTGCCACCACCACCCCTGTTTAGGGTTAGGAATTACTTACTTGTTCTGTGCAAGTACAGGGTAACTTGAAATGCAATAGCTCTAGTTTCCTATCTCTGCAGTATCTGTGCCTGTATCTGTAACTAGGCACTCCTCATTATTCTCGTTCTGAATTTTCACCCCCGTCATTCAAGCTGAACCAGAGACAAAGACTATGAACTCATGCTTATCATGGAAACAAATAACTGAAACAGAGCAGAATTGGAAGTGTGGAGGATTGTGGAGAGACCTGTAGCATCCCTTTTATGTTGATCAGGGCTAGAACTGTTTGAAGATGAATCCTAAGGGATTGGGATATTGCCAGAAACTTTCTAGAGGCGTGTTTCACTAGGGGACAGTGTGTAGTTCTGTCATTGTCTACCCTTTGCTCCATAAACACATTTGATTATCTGCAAGGCTGTTAAGCACACATCCTCCTCTATGCCACAGAGTTTCTCCAGTTTCTTATCAAACTGTTACTGTTATCAACAGGTTGCAAGGCCACACTGGCAGCAAGTTTTTCTTCAGCAAGGGAAGTAACTTTGTCTCACAGTGATCTTCTATACTTTTCTCAGAGATCACAGAGAATCTGGACCTTTCCACTGGCTCTCAATTCCTTTTGCATACTACTGGGTCTCTACTAGGTCTTGCAGAGTCCAGATTGTGGTGAATTCATTAAGCTTGAGGTCTGGATCAACATCAGCAAAACAACAACAACAATAATAATATACCCAAACTCACCAAACTGATTTTCTCCTAACCCAGAAAAAGAAGAGGGACATTTCACCACTGAATGATTATTATTGTTTGATAAATTTCCACTACATTTGTTAATGCTCTTTCAGTGCTCTTTTAAGTAACCCTTAATGATTATTTGGACAACTTTTTTTATTAGAAGTTTTTAATCTGTAAAATTAACAGAATAATAGATTAAATACTATAATTAAAACAGGAGGCTAAGAACAGGAAAACGTAGCTAGAAGAATAAGAAAATATTTTTCTATGAACAAGAATAGCCAGAAGAATCACGAAATATTGCAAGCATATAACAATCCTAATTTAGTTTGTCATGCACCTTAGGACTCTGGTCTAGGGGCTTCTTATCCATATCTAGCTCAAAGGAACATACAGCGTCTTGTGAAGGAAGGAGCTTACTGTTTTTCTGAGATAGCTGCACACATTTCATGATATCGTAAGAGCTGGGTTTTTCGCTGTGGTGCTTGAATAAGCTTCTACCCATTGGAACTAACCCTCTTGTTTGAAGTCTCTTTTAAATAAATATGCCAAAGATTGAATCTGGAACTCTTGCAGAGTGGGGCACATAAAACTTCCCCAGTACTGTCTTTTTGCTACATTGTTTTTGTATCATTGCATGTTTATGAGTTTAAAATAGCTTATGGTGGTAAGTATGTAGTTCTGTGAACAACTGTTAGCCACTGTGACTTTTTTTAAAAAAAAAATCAGCAATATTTTGATGAGTGCATTTTCATTGTAAAAATTTCTTGGTTTATGGATTATGAAGAATCAAAAATTTGCTTTGCCAGTGGCATTTAAAATGGTTGCTTTATTTTTGTTTTTTGTTTTGTTTTGTTTTTTGCTTACAAGCGGTATCTAAATTATTAATATGTTTTATGAAAAACCAGAGGTTTTCAACAGTTTTCAACATTTTCTGCCTATGTCTGTCAAAGTTTGATGGTACTTGATTACTGTGAATCAGTATATTTTATGTAAACATGGGTTACAACTTTATGGTGCTATTATGTTTATATTAAGGTAGTCCTGGTGGCTTTTATGAAATGATAAAGCTAATCTTTCATACAATGAAATAAAAGAAATACTGTTGACTTTTACTCCCTGAAAAAAAGTTTTGAGTTACATTTAACTAAAAGGCTTAGGACAGAGACGCTCTATGTAATCAAATTATAAAACTTAATAGTGAGATATAACATGTCATTCCAAGCTGTATCTCTGAACGTTATCTTCTCAAGGCCTGATGCCTAACTTATGCCTAATTAAAAAGTGCTCTCTGCAAAACTGCATAAAGCCTACTTGACTTTATTGCCCACTGAATTTTGGGTTGTGGTGACTTCACCAGCTAGAACTAAAGCCTCAAAGATGATCCACAATGACTTTAATTTATCTTCTTTCTTACAATTTTTTTCTTTAGCTGAAAGGCATTGGCAGATGAGGATTGCAATGCCCATGACTGAATTTTCCATTTTTCTATGATATGTGAATAACCCTTATAAACAGCATACAGTTCTAGTTGCCAGTGTCTTTGTTTATTTGAGTCAAGATATTTACCTTATCCAGTCACAGGCCTTAGTACCCAGTGCCTGGTTTATTTTAGCACAGACAGTCTCCCACTCTCTCTTAAGCCACTTTGGAGGCAGCTGGACTAGCTTTCTCTTTCTGGAATTACCATGCTGCTGACTTCAGCTTCAAAAAGAAAGGGTTAGTCAATCACTTTCTCTTTCAAATATGTGGTTTCAGTATTTTAAAATTGTCTCATGCAATTTAACCTTTAACATGCAATTTAGTAGCAAGTGGGGGAGATTATGTACATAGTGAGGTACCTATTACATGAAAAGGATTCTTTTTCTATGTTTATTTTGTGAAGAATATTCAGCAAGTAGATGTGCAAAATTGATTTTGATGCCTACAGAATCTTAACTACTTCTGTCTAGCTGGGTTATTATCTGTTAATGGCTGTGCCTGTTTCCATACCTAAATTAATATGTGTTGTATTGTGTGCCTTCAAGTCATTTCTGACCTATGGTGATCTTAAGGCAAACATATCATAGATTTTTCTTAGCCAGATATCTTCAGAAGAGCTTTGCCATTGCCTTCCTGTGAGGCTAAGAAGTCGTGGTTTGTCCACAGTCATCTAGTAGACAAGTCCATGGCTTCTCCACTGGATGACCATAGCTGAGTGGAATTTGAATCTGGAGTTCTAGGCCAACACTCAGACCACTACACTATGCTGACTTCTACAGTATGTATTAAGGGACCAGGGAAAATGATTCTTTCCAGTATCAGCTGTCTGTCTAGCAGTGTTTTCCATTCGCACCTGATGAATATAAATGTGAATTGCAGTATTCCTGCACAGCTGAACCACAGCATTTAGTCATTTCAATAGGAACAGTTCAAGGAGTTGGAACAAGATTGTAGCCTTCATTTTTAATGAAGTGTGTGTCATTGTTTTTGGTCTTTGAGAGTTGTGGTTAGCTTTTTCCATGTTGTTTGTTGTGTTTTTCTCTTCAGATGCTGTAAATGAAAGATTTAGCAGAATAGTGTATAACGGCTATGAACCGGAATACAAACATGCATCCTTTCCACCAAGGATTGTGAACCATGGCCCTTCCTGTTTTGTTAAAAGTTTTGCTTGTGGGCCTTCCAAAATTTGCTGAAGAGAAGCAAAAAGTGTTAAGGGTAGAAATAAGAATGGCGGGAGTTCTTTTCTTCCTCTTATATTTATGCATCATCCCTCAAGGCTTCTTTGTCTGGATTCACCTATGCATATTGTTCATAGAAACACCCTTTTTCTATACATGCTCTTGCTGCATCAGGAAAAGCAAGTATATATCATATTCAGATAGACATACCTTTGAGAACAATGCAGTGGACAGTCTGTCTCTGGAATTATGTGTGCATTTGGGGAAATATCTAATACTCACTTACTGTTTCAGCAGTAGGCCTAATTCTTTGTATGGGTTTTCTTACTTGCATAACTCCTTGAGAACAGATACTATATTCTGCTTAACTTAGGTGTGGGTACTCAACGATCCATTAAATTGCAAGGATATGGTATTTTGGTGTGTGTGTGTGCAGTTCTAGCCAGTACTTCACTGCCCTTTTTTTTTACAACCAATCAGCAGTTCTTTCCCCTACAAGCCCCTGAAACAGCTTAAGTTCTTCATTGGAAAACCCTGGAGAGAGGAAGGGTGGAGCACAACATGTCTTCAAAGGAGATTAGCAGGAATTGTCTCAGTTACTATAGTAAATTACACACATCCTCAAAAACCACCTACCAAGATTCTCCTTCCCCCAAGTGTTACCTAAGCATATTTTATGCCCTCAGAGCTGTAATGTAGAACTGAACAAACAGGCTTTGACCCTGGTCCTAAATGCATTTACTTGACTACAGAGAAACATGTATTTTGAGAGACCCCACTTCTTGGAGAGATAAGCATGGCTGGGGAAAGTATATAGTAATTTTCCATTCTAAGAATGGATTAGTTAGTATCTTGCTTTCCTCTAGGGCTAAAAGGCTCAAAAAAAGCAGATGTTCCATTCACTTTATGAAAGTGAGCACTAAAGATGAGTAATGCCTAGGAAAAATGGTGTTGAAATATTGATACTTTTTAAACACAAGATTAATCAAACATAGTGTTTCCAATTTTCCATTTGATGAAGAATCAACAAGAGAAAATAAGATGGGAGAGAGTGCAGGACTAGTGAGAAGAGGTCCAAAAAGGAATTATTTTCCCTTTGAAACTCACCTATGGTTTCAATTAGTTTTTTCCTTGTTGCTTAAAAGAACATATTAATTAGGGACTGTGTTTGAGGAACTGTGCGTGGCCTAAGAAAAAAAGGTTGAGGGTATGTGGGTAACCATATATTCTCCTTTTCCCAGACATGTCTTTTTTTTTCAAACCTAGTTTCTGTCCTGTAGTTCTTTCCTATAGTTCAGTTGTAACCAGATTGGTTGTTGATAGTACAGTCTTTCTTCCACATTTGCTGGTTTGACCTTCGCAAATTTAATTCCCCCAACCACCTTTTTCCTCCTCCTGTTCCCTTGCCTCTGGTTTGAGTGTGAAAAAGGAAGTGAAGCACCTGGAGAAAAAAAGCAAGGGAATGAGAGCCTTTCTTCTCCCTTCTAGAGCCCCCTCTCTGATTCCCTTGCCTCTGGCTGCAGCGTGCAAAAAGCCAAGGAATGGGGAAGGGGGAGCTCTAAGAGGAAATGGGAGGGGGATTGCGGAGGAGAGTTATTTGGGGGTTTTCCACTTTCATGAGGATTCTGTGCCACAAGCCCTCATGAAAGTGAAGGGGCCACTGTATTAAATACCGCTAAATAGTTAAAATCATTGTTGTTTAAATATAGTGAAAGTTAGAAATATTACTAGTAGCAATTATCTCACTTTGTATAGTAGGGGTATTTTAAAGTGAGAGTTGTCATAGCAGTCAGTCATTTCAAGTACGTAGTCAGCTGGCAAATCTGCCCTCTTTTTCACTTTTCAAAACAAAGTAACCCTACCAGAAGACAAAACAGAAGAACCTCTGCAGACGGTGGTGATCTCCCTTCCCTCTTTTCCAGTCTTACCATAGAAGTGTTGTTTAAAAGAAACCACAAAGATACTTTTTTAAAAAAAATCTTCCTACTTTGACAGCCAGAGAAATTCTCCCCTGCTAGCTTCAACCTGAACTAAGACCATCTGAAATCATCATGCTTATTGATAAAACACCATCTTCTTTTCATTTTCTTTTCATGGTACTTGGCACCATGATGTCGTTTGCCCTCCTTACCTGGAGAATGAGCTGTTTTGGATTCAAACTTCAAACTCTAATCATCTCTTTTAGCTACAAACATTTTGTAAATGGTAGCAGAAATTTTGCCCAAAACAGAGCATCGGAGGTGATTTGTAGCTGACAGTATACGTGAAAATATTCTTGAACAGAAACTTTGTTTTACTTTGGCTTCTAAAGGTGTAAGGACACATACTAGTATGAATATCATGGGACAAGCTTCTGACTAAAGATGCACTGGATTGTGCTATAAGACTGCAAATTTGCTGAGAGTAAAACCCGTTGAAATGATTTGTAACTTCCGTCTGAGTAAATCATAGGATACAGAATACATGCATGGGAAAGAACTGCTTTTTTGTCCAGGCAAGCTACTTTGTTGAACCAGAAGATAAAAATTTGCTTGTTTATCCCTATGAATACCTGAAATAGAAACTTCAGAGTCACCTACAGCAGTGTATTCCACATGATTCACAGGATCACTGATCACAATAACAAGACTGATCTCCCTCCACCCCAGCTGAGTATTTCTTTTCAAAATCTGCTACCTTTTGAATATTTCGATGTTGGGTTGATCAGCGCTTCTTAAAACTCCATAGAATAATAGAGTTGGAAGAGACCACGGGCGCCATCCAGTCCATCCCCTTGCCATGCAGGAACCTACATCAAAGAACCATCCAGCCTCTGCTTACAGACCTCCAAAGAAGGAGACTCCACTACACTCCAAGGCAGCATATTCCAGTGCCGAACAGCTCTGACTGTCAGGAAATTGTAGTTTGAATCCATTGTGCCTTTTCCCAGTCCCTGGAGCATTACAAGTCCATTCCATATTGTGACTTTTAAAGCAACCTCATTCAACTCCAACAAATAGTTGGTGTTGTGACTGAAATACAAGGATACTGATGGTGGCCAAGTAATGTGCACTGTGATTTTTTTAAAAACAAAATTGTGCATGCCTGCGCATTTAAGTTGCATGTCGGTTTATGGGAACCCTTTGAATTTCTCTGTAGGGCTTTCTTACTTTGTGAATAATGACCTTCCCAAGACAGAAAATGTGGATGCTAATGCTGTTTGTCATGGAGATTAGAAGTTGGATTTACACTTGTCTTCTAGAGCTCTCTTTCAAATATTCTTCACTTTTTGTGTATTTCTGGATGCTGGCTAAGTAAGGAAACGGCTGTGCGGTTAGCCTTGGTGAAGTGGGATTTGCTTTCTGGTTCATCCAGCTGGGATCTCACCTTGAGAGTTTGATCCTAGCCAAGTTTCCATGGAAAGTGAGTTCCACTGATTTCACAGTTCCATCATGCCTGGGCTCAGAAGCAAATGAAAGATCCTCCCTTCCGTCCAGCTCCCACTGCCCTGACTGCAGAGAGAGAGAAGAGGCAGTATCTGCTAGACATAGTCCCTTCCCACACTGCCATCCCCTTTTCCTTTGGTGGCAATTAGACTGTAAGTCTGAGGGCAGGGAACTAATTTAGTGGCGGGGGGCAGGGAATTGGGCTTTTACTAGTAAACTGCTATGTACAGTGACGGCATTATAGTTTGATGATGATAATTATAAGGGTTTTAATTCACACCAGTTTTGACACCATTTTTGTAGGATTACAACATGAGGGAGTAGCTTCATGGTTGGGAAAGAAACAAGAAAAAGAAAAAACACATGACTGAAAGCTCTGTGGAACTTCTGTATTAGACTTGCTGGGCGAATCTGAATCAGAGACTGCTCCAGATAAATGGAAGAGATATATAACAGTGGCTTTCAAAGATAGTTAAGTGAAGTAGGAAACCTTTGCAAAAACTAAAATGCTTTGGAACTTCTTCAATTTCTGAGTCATAACTCCAGAGTCACTTCTTTATTACTCCTTTCCACCACAAGCCAAGGAAGCTGTCTTGGTCCTAAACCAGTGCTTGACATCCATAATGGACTGGATGAGGGCAAACAAATTGAAACTTAATCCAGACAAGACAGAGGTGCTCCTGGTCAGTAGAAAGATGGGGTCACACTCCCTCTGAAGCACAGGTTCGCAGCTAGGGAGGGCTCCTGGATTCAACTCTGAGCCTGGAAGCCCAGGTCTCAGCAGTGGCCAAGAGTGCATTTGCACAATTAAGGCTTGTGCGCCAGCTGCGTCCGTTCCTTGAGATGTCAGACCTGGCCATGGTGACACATGCCTTGGTTATATCCCAGCTGGATTACTGTAACACACTCTGCATAGGGCTACCTTTGAAGAGTACTTGGAAACTCCAGCTGGTCCAAAGAGCTGCAGCCAGGTTGTTAACTGGAGCTGGTTACAAGGAGCACACAACACCCCTGTTGCAACAGCTCCACTCGCTGCCGATCTGTTTCTGGGCACAATTCAAAGTGCTGGTGATGGCCTTTGAAACCCTACATGGCTCAGGCCCAGGTTATTTGAAGGACCGTATCCTCTCCTACAAACCAGTCAGGGCATTGAGATCTGCGGGAGAGACCCTTCTCTCGGTCCCACCACCCTCACAGGTGCCTTTGGTGGGAAGACGGGAGAGGGCCTTCTTAGTGGCTGCTCCCAGGCTCTGGAACTCCCTGCCCAAAGAGTTCAGACTGGCACCCTTCCTGCCTACCTTCAGGAAAAAGCTAAAAACATTCCTCTTCCAGCAGGCATTTTATATGTAATTCGTATCAGTGTTGGTCATTTTAATTGTTTTTAATTGATATTTTAATGCTGTTTTTATATGTATTTTAACATGTTTATTATTGTGGTTTAATTTTTGTTTTAACTTTTGTATATGACAGTTTTTAATTATGTTTCTTTTAATGGCTGTAAGCCGCTTTGAGTCCCCTCAGGGAGAAAAGCGGGATAAAAATGATGATGATGATGATGATGATGATGATGATGATGATGATGATGATGATATGATTGGTTTAAAATGAGCAGGGCAACTTCCTTAGTATTCATTTCCAGCTTTCCATCTCTGCATCTATATGAAACATCATTCTGCTTACAGTTGGCTTTGTGGATGGAAGTAGCAAATAAAGTTCTTTTTTATAACACTTTCATAATCTCTTTCCTCCCCCATCTCTACCTTCCATAGACTACTTGGTTTTCTTTTGTCAATTTTAAGACATTTCTTTTAAATAAACAGACTAACCCAGAAATGATATATCCATGATCCAATTTCAGCTCCTTTTTTTTTTAAACTATGACTTCACAGCAGTCTTGGCTTTCTGCAAAATGTTTACTTCTATTGTAGCAGAAAAAAAGAAAAGTTTTCCTCGTATTAGTAACTAGTAGCATCAGCCAAAGTAGTATAACTGGTGGTGTTTAGTATAATGATCATAAAGTGAGAAATCATTTTGTTCTTTCAAGACATCAACTCTGGATTAAAGTGTCTGATGAACAAAATTATGGATTGCATAATGAAGGACTTATAACAGATCCAGAGTTATTATGCTATGTGCTATAATGCATGTTCTGAGCTTTAATAGCTGGTGTGATGTGGGGCAGGGGCAAGTTAGAAGGGTAATTATTTTATTTTATTTTTATTTTATTGCAGTACGGAGTATCTCCTGTCTGAGCTAGAGCCTACCCATAGGGGTGGGTTTTGCTTGTTCACTTTGGTTCTTTTTTAACCTAAAATTACTTCTGCAGCACTTGAAGAGAGGGGGAAGAAAAGAACTATTACATGCTTTTTTAAAAAATATGCTTTTTCATTTTATTGCTAAGTTAAAAATTACAGTAGTTGGTAAAATACAAATTAAAAGGACAATGAAAGAATAGTTCCTTCAGCAATTTCACTTCTGTTTTATTTGTTTTATTTGTTCTAGATTGCATGCAGTCAATGCGAGAAAATGAAGGAACAGTGACAATAAACAGAAGAGGTGCAATCAAACAGGCAAAGATCCACTACATCAAAAACCATGAATTTATTGCCACCTTTTTTGGGCAACCAACATTTTGCTCAGTCTGTAAAGATTTTGTCTGGTGAGAAGAATAGCTATGTTCTAGCAGTTTATTTACATACATTTCTAGTGTAGGTCCTTGCTGAAGAATTTCAGTACGTGAGTTGCACTGTTCAGTACGTGAGTTACACTGTTGTAGGAATGGAAAAGAATGTGTTTGGAATTGAAGGAAAATATCCATTTCACATCTCATCTTGCTTCAGAAGTTTAATTTGTAAGTCTGATATGCTTTGGGGAAATAAAATGCAAAGCATATGCACATTTTTAAAAAAGGCAAACATTCAAAGATGCTTTAGTCCAGGGATGGGTCAATTCATCCCACAGCCTCCTTGCCAAAAAATGACCTGAAATGACCACTGCTTCCATCCCTGTCACTCCTCTAGGATATATGAGTTTAAAGGCTATTCCTCCAGTTCCAAACCTGTTTTATTTTTGAAAAACTGTTCTAGATTTAAAACTGACTTAGAAAGAATAGTCTTTAAATGGCTAATCACGCACACATGTGTATATGTATATGTGTGTGTGTGTGTGTATATGCGTATGTATGTATATGTGTATGTATGTATCCATCCAGGAGGTAAGATTAGCCATTTTTACAGTGAAAATCATTTCTGACTTGGGAGTGTTGTCCCGATTTTGAAAAATAAGCAGATAAAGTCTGCTAAAATCTGGGAGTTGGTGAAAATGTCCGCTAGACACAAAACACATTCTCTCTCACTCACTCACTCACACATACACACCAACAATGGAAAAACATCCAGTCTTGCTTTAGTCAATGAGAAAGAAGAACATATAGAAAGGATTTACAGTAGGGAAAATGCATAAAAATTACTATGGGGGAAAGGGGGGAAAACAGGATGGCAATGCAGGTGGCACGTTCAGTCAGTCTGTTTTTCCTTCATAAGCTCAGCTCTTCAAAAAGTACCAGACTACGTTTGTTTCTGGTGATGTCTGCCCCTGACACCTGGCAAGCTTGCAGGCTGCGGCTTGCCAAGGTTTTATTGTATCATGTAATTTTATTTAATGCTTTGTAGAGCCAAAGGATTCCTAGCCTGTGTGCACTTCAGAGTTACTGCTGAGCTGAATACTTGTCAGTTCTCTGTCTTCCAGAAAAACATATATATCAAATGAAGATAATAAAAAGTGATAATTACTTATGGAATTCTTAAAATGAGTGCTACATCCAGCAGGCCTTCTCTACCCCAACATTAGCTAATTAGTTATATTTACATGCATTTGTTATTAGTTCATTGATGTTGTTACACAAGCCCACATGATCTAGTATTTACTCCTATTTTACCTGAAACTGATTTTAGTTGGTTTTGTGTAAGGCTGAGTGGAAATAGTACCCCTACCCATTTTACTATCCCACTAGCAATGAAATTTAGGGGCTATTTTGGAATTTTTAAAGAGCAGAGAATAATATTCAGCTGAACATATGAAAGGCAACACTCCTCTCAGCATCATTAGACATCTTTTTTTTTCTTCAGAAGGCCACTGTGACAGTATTTTCTTAGCTCAGGTGCTGCTCTCTCTTGTCATCTTCTTGACCACAGCCTCTGTTTGGTCAGATAGTTGTTCCCAACTGGGACCACTGTAAATTGCATTATTAACATGTTCATGTTACCTCACTTAAACAGAATTGTACCATCTCTAGGGAAGCAAAGGTGCAAATATTTCACTCAGGTCAGGGGAGTTGTGGAAATAAAGAGTCTGAGCTAGTAAATTGATGTCTGTGAAGTCTGGAAACTTTTGTTTTGTAAGGTCTGTTTATAACTTCCCCTATTTCTTTTACAGGGGGCTAAACAAGCAGGGATACAAATGTAGACGTAAGTTGGCTGTGTTATCTTTTATTATTGGGTTACAGTGGTCAGTGAGCAACAAGTTGATGTATTTATTTATTTGGTATGAAGTGTTTATCACTAGCGCAACATCTGAGTCTATCATTTTCCAGGATGACATGTTATTCTGTTGCAACAAATAAAATCTTGTGGCGCCTTAAATCCTAACGAGACTATTGTGATACATTGCCACCTTTTAAGGTTAAACTGAGTAGTAAATTTTTTCTAACTCTTCTTACCACTGAAGTAAACCAGATTGTAAATGCAGTACAAAATTCTAAGTGAAAATGAGGGGGGGACATAGTTTACTCTGTTTACTGAAATAGATGTACGCATTTAAAGTGGGAATTGGTAGTTTCTGAGTAATGTACTTCATATATCCTCTGCTCCCTTTCTGCAAAAAAAAAATTAACTGTTTATATCTTTCTATTATTGTTACTTTTCTGAAGAATGTAATGCTGCTATTCACAAAAAGTGCATTGATAAAATCATTGGGAGATGTACTGGTACTGCAGCAAACAGCAGAGATACAATGGTAAGTAATAAAGTGTTTTATATAATCATTGACAAGATTATGTATTCTATGCCGAAAAAATTAAAATTCAAGTCAAAAGAAATCCAGATGCTGTGCTTATCATAGATTACGCAAGTTAACAGTATCTTTAAGAACAGGAGGAATGTAGGGCTAAGACAGAGCAATAATTTACAACACCAAATGTCTGTGTCCAAAAAGGGAGTGCCCCTCCAAGAGAAACATTCATTAGGCAGCTAAGCAAATTTCAGTGAAGTTTTCCTCTAATTTTTTTTTTGGGGGGGGAGTGGTAATTGTTTAAGTCCTGGATATGAAACAGAGCTCCTCAAGAGCTATAAAAAGTGTTTTTGATTCCAGTTTACTGGCACAATCACATTTCAAGTCATAGGAGACGTGGCAACTGTATCTGGGGCTCGGGAACTAGAATGACTTGTCATAGGGGCTAGAAGATGGAGAACGGCTGAGCAACACATGAGCAACTATAGAAAAATCTGCACTGATCTGGTTTCCTGAACTGGAATCTTTGTCCTGTTACAGTCTATAAAACTGAATTAACATCCCTTATCAGTTACCTGGTTTCAGGTAGTAAGGACTGACTTGACTTGTAAAATAACAAGTTCTTACTTAACTTGACTTTTGTCTACATTGAATGGATGTATTGGAAGAGAGCTATTCTAAACAGCATTAGTTGTTTAAAAAAGGGGGGGGGGTAGAACAGCCAATTAAGCTCTGCTGATGAACTGTGTGTTCAATAATGTGATAAATGTGACATATGATTGTGCTAGAATTTTCAGCTGATTCATTTTAGAAATGTGTAACTACTTTTCAGTGGTAACATTTCTGGAGCAGGTAAACTAATATCAGTTTTAAAACCATTTAAAAACAATTCAAACACAAAACTAGAGGAGAATGAATTAAAAGCCTTGGTAAATGAACAGGTCTTCATGTGCTACCAAAAAAAAAAAAAAGTGAAATACTCATCTACTTTCTTCTTTTGTCCCTTCATCACATAAATGGCTTCAAATTTTACTGTACTTTTTATTTGTAAAATATTTACAGTGGTATATTCCTTTGTAACAAGGTGGGTGCTGGTAGGCAGAGAAGCATTTAGTAAGAAAAATTAATTTTGCATGAGAGAGAGGGAGAAGTTTCCAAATATTTAACTTTTCTCTGACATAAATATACTTTCAGTTTCAGAAGGAGCGCTTCCATATTGATATGCCTCACAGATTCAAAGTTTACAATTACATGAGTCCTACCTTCTGTGATCATTGTGGCAGTCTTCTCTGGGGTCTAGTTAAACAAGGATTGAAATGTGAAGGTATGCTCTGCTCCATTTATCCATTAAAGGCACTGGGCATAAGGTCCACACTGAACTTTTTTGGGAAGTGGTATGTTTCACATTCATATTTTTAGTGTGCATTTTTTTAAAAAATAGTACACTTCTTGGTTTAAGGAAGGTAGTCACTGACCTTCAACCATATTCTCAGTTGAAAAAACACTGAGGTTTGGATTGGCTCCTAACCAAATGCTGTTCTTTTTCATCTAGTACTAATGTTTTTTCCCACTTTTTAATATAGAAAAATGATGAAAAGGGAAAATGTAAACTTTATACTCAGTTTAGTTGAAGTGCTTAATGACCAAACACTAAATAAATGAGCACCAGAAGAAGAAATAGTAGATTAATTTATAATGCTCATAAATTACAATTTTACTAATGCCATTAATAATTTCATTTTTGTAGAATGTGGGATGAATGTGCATCACAAATGTCAAAAGAAAGTTGCAAATCTGTGTGGAATCAATCAAAAACTATTGGCGGAAGCTTTAAATCAAGTTAGTCAGGTATGTCTGGTTAGCGTTTATTCTGTGTAGGACTGAATTCTGTATCCTCTTTCTTCCTGTGCCCTCCTATGTTATTTAAATTATCCTTTCCAAGTGCTGTACTATGTATGTACTGTATGTACTTGGCTTGTAATTACTGTTAACCTTGATATCTGTATTATCTTTCTATAAGATGGCAATATTACCACTTTCTTTGTTCTACCTGAAGTACAGACTTTTGGTAAGTCTCTATTCACCACTTGATGAGAGATACAAAACAACTTAAGTGGCTATGTTCAATCAATAAGTAAGTCCCACAATAGCCAAAAAGATTGTAATTTCTCTTCAAAAGAAGGCCAGTGGGAAGCACACACATTGTCTTTAGGACAAATTGCTCTCCTAGAAACATCTCAGAATCACAATTTGCTTAAAAACAATGTACATAGTCCCAAAGTATTGGTATCTCATTTTAAAGACAAATTGTGCTCACTTTTCTTACCACCACAGCAGCCATTTTGATGGTGCTACAGGTAGGACGTAGTCCCTGGTAGTTTCAAGGGAATATAGTCTTCTCTAAAAAGAATGACTTGGATCCAAACTAATCTTGCCACTTCTGCTCAGATAAGCGATGTATCCCCATTTTTCTCTTTTCTTGTTGTAGGAAACCTCAGAATTGTTGCTAGGCCAGTGAGGCAGATGCTTCACATTCAAGGAATGGAATTTGGAATCCATGCCTGGGACAATGAAAGAAAGGGGAGAGTTTAAAGTCCCATTGGAGAGAATGGAATATTTTATAATATAATAGCAAGACCATGTTTATTCATTTTTTCTGAAAGACAGTACCAAAATATTTTATGTTAAGAGCTAGCCTATGTTCTGTGAATGCACAAATATTCTGAGATGCACAAATAAGTGCTGAAATATGATGTTCTTCAAATATTACAGAGTTCAAGAAGCCCTCTTGTGGAAAGCATAATTCTATTAACAGGAGTTTCTGCATTCCCACCATGTTCTGTTCACAGGAATCTACTGGTGTATCATTTGACTTATTATCCTTGTAAGACTCAGGCTCTTGCATGAGCACATTCTGTGTGAGAGATCCTTCTCCATAATATCAGAATTTGTTCATCTGCCTGGAAAGCTGAAAATGGCAGGCAGAGAATGATTACTTCAACAGCACAGAGCCTACATATTTCTAACGATTATGTGGATCAGTAAAGTAACAGTGTCACTGTATTATATCCATGACTCATTAAAGATAGTCTTCAGTATATGAAATACTCGAGAGCCAGTGTGGTACAGTGACCCTACAGACCGAGCTTCGAATCCTTGCTCAGTCATGGAAACCCACTGAGTGAACCTGGGCAAGTGACACTCTCTCAGCTTCAGAGGAAGGCAAAGGCAGCCCCCCTCTAAACAAATCTTGCCAAGAAAATATAGATTCACCTTAGGGTTGTCATAAGTTGGGAC